>JAJOOE010000751.1:0-36856 GCA_036250405.1 Solanum raphanifolium | reverse complement strand
TATTGTTATTCATAATGCCTATGAAATTATTTCTTGTATTTCGATTGTGTCCTTGTCTATTGTTGTGTTGCACCCCGCATACTTAGTACATTCCAAGTACTAACGCATATTTTGCCTACATGATGTCACCATGTAGGGACCGGAGCTGCTCTTGATCCTTCTCTTCATTCACGTGGCTAGTACGGTGCTTATCCGAGTTGTTGGTGAGTCCTCAATGATTCGAGGGCTATGTTATGTTTCCTACTCCTATGTTTTGAGACTTTAGCTTGCAATTGTATTTTGACAATGAGGGGAGCCGGTAGAATGCCATGGCCCCGTCCTATCTATGTATGTAGAGGTGTGCGTTGGACAAGTATTTTGTAAATGAGCTTGACTCTTGTTCTATGATGTCGTTTCGAAATGGTTTGCCCTTAGTCCCTATTTCCCGTTAATTAATGTTGAATGTACTTCCGCGACCGATGAAGTGTGATGACAAGTTTGAGAGGCTTGTTTGGGGTTCCTGCGAGTTCCTCATTCGCCATGTCACGTCTAGGCCCTAGGCTTGGGTCGTGACAGTAGGTCCTTGAACAGTTCGTACGTGGGTCCATACAAATTTCCACCAACAACCATTACTGCAACTTTTCTTTCCAACTCAAGTTATCAACTTCTGAAGTGTTACAATATCTACCCTTGGGAATATTCATGATTAAATGGGACTCAGACAATCATGAATACATTATGGAAAGAGATCTAACAACTCAACATGAATGAAATCATATTAAAAATGCATAAAATCAAGGAGCAATGAACCCAAAGTTAAAAAATGAACTTTAAAACTTATTTCATTGTCACAACCCAAGGTAGCCCCTAGGGGTAACATGGCGTACAAGACCCCAAGAGGCCTTATACAAGACACTTAGCATTTATCATACAAGATAATAGAAATATAGGAGATTTAAAAGACAGTTTCAACACATAAGAGTTTATAAAACAAAATGGAAGGCTAAGCATCATCTCAAAACCATCTAGTACATAAGAAGTTATTGGTACGTAATCCGTACTTCAAGTTCAAAACTGAAAGTAAAGACAAAAGGGAAATAAAAGTTTGGTCCTCGAAATATGAGGACTCACCAATCTTCAATCTTCTACTATGAGATCTCTAGTCACGAAAGTGTGAATATGTAAGGTCGGTCCCTACATTTGGTGAACTTTAGGCAAGACTATATGTTAGTACAAATTTGTACCAAGTATGATGGCAATGCCTAAAATGTATTAAATCATCCTTAAAACGAGACATTTTCATGATATGCGATGGCCAAGCAAAAACATTAATGTCATAAAACATGGTCAATGCAAGTAAACATCATCTTAAAATACATATGAGATACTTCTTGACGTAATCATGGTTAATTAATGTGGGGGTATTACCTTTAACCGACATGTAAGACCATTGAGCTATTGATATGGAATCCGGTGCGTACCCTACATCGAAAAAATATGTCCTAACTTTCCAACGTAAGAACCATCAACTTCTAACTTTTGTGGATCCACTAGATAATATTTATCTAGACAACCTATAGTGGCACATAGTTTATGTGACATGGGTAATCTCCACTTGTCCAGTCAGTGTTAAGCATAACTCCCACAAAATATTCATTAGTCTTATTCGTCTTTTCTTGAATGGACTTCGGTAATCACATCTAGTCTCTATATCATGTGACATGGGTAATTTCCGCTTGCCTCATTCTTAGAATAGCTCCTTAACTTTGATTCATTTTAGGTGAGAAAACCTTTCAACCTTAGAATCCTTTATGAGAGGAAAACCTTTTAGATTCATGCATGAGGTAATTATTTGAGAAATCCTATCACAACAACAAACAATAACAACAACTTATATGCCTCACTCTCAAAGCAACTTACATCATATTTCATCAATTTGATAAGAACATGCATATTTCCAGAATTCACCTTTCACTGGCGAGCATATTTGCCAGATCTAGTAGAGATAGTTATGGAGCCGGTGATCGGCGATGTCTGGTTCACCGGCTCCATAACTGTCTCTACTAGATCTGGCAGATATGCTCGCATATTGGCTCTCTCTTATCTCCTCAACATGTGCTGCTATCAACTACTCGACAGTTTTTGCATCCGACTCTGCCTGTGCTGCACCGTCCCCATGCACATCTCCGTTGTTACACGAATATCCTTATAATCTTCTCTCTCAATGAGTGAAGTGAAGTCGATAGACTTAAGGTTATCTACATCGTTTCTCAAAGTCGCAAACTCAGCTTTTAAAGCCGCCATCTCAGAGGTGTCCCTCTGTCTGCTCTCGCAAGCAATGACTCTCACTGTCAAGGCATCAACAATTGTCTAAAGTGGGGTGAGTGCTGCTTGTATGGCCCTGTCGATGATCCTCGGATCAGACCTCTCCAGTCAGGTATCTCTCACATCAGCTGAATAGGCCAACTACCCCATCTTTAGGATCATGGCATGAGTGCTCCTGGCAGGCTGGGAGGATAAGAAAGCACCTGGAACCTGTGATGAAGAAGAAGAGGGAGCTAGTATACCTGAGGGCTCAGAAGCCGGGGTGGGCGATGGTGTCTCTGCTGATAATGAGTCAACATTGACCTCTAGAGAAGTATCTGATGGGGCTGCTCTTCTCCTGTCATCCTCTTCTCGTGTAAACTCTGTCTCTATATGCCGGATATCATTGGAGGAAGATGGAGTGACCTCTATATCGCTAGCAGGCTCTCGGGGAACTCCAGCACGCCAGCATAACTCAGTAATCAGAATAGGAAATGGCAGGGATATTTGTGTCTGTTTGGCTCTCAAAGCAATCTCCTGTGAAACCAGCAGTCCCAGGTCGATCCGAGTCCTAGACATGATAGAACCATGGCAAGCCGCCTTAGGATGGCACAGAATGGACTCGTTCTGGGATGGCAAGACAGTTCTGCTGATGAATCCAAACCATTACTAGGAGGCGATGTTGATATTCCTCTTTTCAATAGGAGCTCCCGCATTCAACCATCTCGGGGTGATGTCAGAAATCATCGGAAATAACCAACCCTTCAAGTCATCTAGGGACGGAGAAATAGGCAAACCCTAGTAGGGCAATATTGAGTGCAGCGGTCGACCCAATACAACATTAATATGCTCGATGTGACACTCAACTTCCTTGCCTCTCACCATAATCGAGTTCACTGGTCATAACACACTAGCCTTTTTCTTATTTTTCGGGACAAACTCCCCATAGGCTAAGAAGAATTCCCGGACCCAGGAAGGAATATAAGGGCCCCATGGCCTAGTGAACTGCTCTAACTCATGATACTTGATTGTGTCAAGCACCTCAACATGCTTACCTTCCAAACGCTCCACCGATAGTAACTTTTCTTCTAGAATGGTTTGTAAACCATCGCCTTTTAGTCTGTTCAGGAACCTGGGTAGAGGTGGGGCTACAGGGAGTGCAGGAGCCATTGGAAGTGGTGTTGGAGTTGGCATGATTCCGTAGTTGGGGGAGTGGCAGCCGAAGGGGTTCCGGTGGCTATGGGTTGATTTCTTGCCTTAAGTTCCTCCCTTTGATTTATCAAAGGTTGCTCATCCTCCGGCTCAGAAACAGTTGGTTCAATATTTGTGCCCTTTCTAGTGATGTGCTTTTCTCGTTTGCCTTTATCTCCCGATGGGAGATCTTGCTTTCTTTTCTTTTAAGGACGTCATCCTTCTTCATTGATTGTAATTCCTGTTGCCTTTTTCTGAGATGGTTCATTTAGGTTTGTGCGTACCATATATGCAAAAGTTTGTGATTAGGAAGAAGAACAATCACACTAAAACACAGAAAATCTAAAGCAGAAAGGTTCGCCGATCAGTTGGCGAATCGCCAAATCTCTTTAGCGAGCTAGATTGAACTTGCCGAAGGGATTAGATTGAAATCTAGGCAAATAAGTGATGAAAAAGTCTATTTGGCAAGACGCCGACTACTTTTGGCGATGACGAAGTAGTCCACCAACAAATACAGTGAAAGAGGGTAGAGGAGGCATGAGAAGGGCGGTCTGAAGTCCTAATGGCGATTCACCCACTACCTTCGGCGACCACGGATGTGTCCGCCGAAAGTTACAGATCTCTCAGCACAACATACATGAATGAAGAGCGATCTAATATCAGTAGTCGAACCACCGAATCATTAGGCGAGCACCACGCAACTCGCCGAATTATTCATTGTTCCTATTTTTCAACCTACTTCTTAGAATCGACTATACAAGCATTGAAAATGAAATTAAAGCATGCATACACGAAATTCACACAAGACCTATACTTCCTACCATTCTGGAATACTCATAGTTCTTCCAGTCTTGCCAAATTTTAGCCATTTAACTACGATCACCCTTAAAAAATGTCGTCACCTATTCCTTCATTGAGCAACTTTTGTTATTAAGCATAAATGTGGGCTTTTTACGTGTTACCCAACCAATACAATGACAATCAAGTGGCACCCTTTCAATCGCAACCAAACTAAAGCACAAACAACAAGGCATTTGATTATTAAGATATTTCAGGCAACTAAGTTCGAATCATAGATAGCATATCAACTTATTTCTATCAGAGAGACCCAGCACACGTCAGCTTGATCCTACAATTGCAAAAGACTACAAAAATTTTTAAGATAAATTCGGGGTTTTATTAACTATCCTTTAATACCGATCAAATTACTTTTTGAAACGCTAGGAAAGAAAGAGATCCAACCCCAAGCACTATTTACCAATTGAAATACTAATGGAAAGGTAAAAATCTAATAAAAAGTACCTTTTGTGTGATTTTGAGGAGTTTGAGACGAGGGAAAGTGAGAGATTCAAACATTTTGACCTTCTGCCTTTATATAACCATTCAGTTTTCTGTCATTCGGCGACGTCGTCTTATCACCGATAAAATCGGCGATGTGCCGAACTCATACTTACCTCGCCGAGTTTTATAGGACATCCCTTATTTTGGGGTCCCAATGATGGATTAAGTCGGAGTCACCGATTGATTTGGCAACTAGCCCACTAGGTCCTTGGCTCGCCAACTTGCACTTCTCAACACCTTTTTCATTTTACCCTACAAAATCAACACACCATTATTTGAACAGAATAATAAAAAGCAGTAAAACCTTGGGTTGCCTCCCAAGAAGTACCTTATTTTATTTCGTGGCACGACGTAACTTCTGTTTCACTCTCCGTTATTGGGGTTAACCCTAGTGTCACTAGGTGACCCCAATATGTTATTTGGGTGGAGATGAGGTACTGCAAAACTCAAGAATGACCTGATTAGCTGGATTAATCTAGAGTGAGATCCATTCATTTGATTCAACACTTTAATATTTTCCTTCATTTCTTCCAACACCCGATCTTGATCGGTGATCTTTTGGAGAATGATTTGAAGTGTGTCCTCGACATGATTTTTCTCCCCATTTCTAGACTTCCTCCGCTAATGAGGGGGTATGTACCTCCCCCTGCTATTGCATTGTGTTTCCACCTCAGAGATTTTGGTGGCCAAGTCATTTAGCTGAGATGCCAGTTCGGCCAACATGAGGTCCTTTTGGACTCATTGGCTTATTTCGACCAATTTGCTACTACTCTGCTCAGCCATGCTCATCTAAATGGACGACCCAGTGAAAAGCAAAACTAAACATAAGGTTAGTAAATTACAACTAAGACGAACAAAAATTCTACTAATCTAAAAGTTCTCAAATAACACCACTCCCCGGCAGTGGCGCCATTATGATGCTTATCGTGACCAACGACACTAACCAACGGTATGAGTGTCTACGATAGTCGATAGTATAGTAACCCAACTAAAGGTTGGGGTTGTGTCCCAATGGAGTGGTTTTGAGAATTGATAGAAAAATAAAATTTAGCTCTAACTAGTCATAGTTAAAGACATTAATGAGCAAAAACATAGTAAATTAAAGAGGGTGACAGCAAAGTGTCAAATATCAATTGGGGGTTTTGTCACAAGTAGTAAAAACAACAAAAATTAACAAGAAACTCAAGTATGGGGAAATGTTCTTGGGGTGTGACCGCAATACAAGCTGAGATAAATCGTTGGGTACATGCTTTCGATTGGAAATTTGCTAGATAATAGTGACTAGGATAAGCTTTAAATGGAAATAAGCTCCCTCTCGGGCAACTTACCCCATTTCAAATGGGTTCCTCTCGGACACCCCTTTGCCGCATGAAGACTAGCCTACTCCTTACCCCACACACTCTCGCAAGCTGAGGGTTAGGATATGGGACTAGGCTTCACCCTCTCGGGCTAAAACCTCATGTCGACCCACTCCTTAGGCCATCAGTCTAGTGGTCTTGGTTTCGCGACCTCTCTCTCGGGCAAGCCGAAAACACATGGGTGGTTTTGTATTTTAAACTATAAACCCATTAAATTAAACCACAACCACTAGGTGAAATCACCATTAAAATACATCTAACCTATCAGCAAGCAAGACCCAACAACAATATCAACACATATTTGCTAAATCACACCCCAAGAATGGGGGTTTTCAACCACACATCAAGAAATAACAAAATACACCTAAAATTATACTAAAACAAAATGGGTATAAGAAATTAAACCTTGATTTAAGCAAAGGAAGAAGAATGGAGAAGATCCACTTCCAACTTGGGGAAGACTAAATCCCTCTCTCTTCAAGTCTCCCACAAAACCCTCTCCAAACTTGAGAGAAAATATCTAAAAAGTACTATTCTATTATGAAAAATAATAATAATGATTCGGAACTCCTAACATTAATAAAGAGTTTAGTATTTATAACCATCAGAAATTAGTGATAGCGGATAGTTTGGCGAGGTTAGTCGAGTTCGCCGAATGACTCGACGACTCTTCCTTCTTCTGTCTCATCGCCGTTTAGTTCTTGCCTTTATCATCTTCATGTTCTGGACCATTGGACGGTATAGTACTGCTTCGCGGAACTATTCGGCGAAGCGCCGACTCCTTTCATCGCCTTTTTGATCCTCTTCCTTCAGGGCTTTGCATACTGGAACAAATGGCGGAGATTGTCCTTTTGGAGAATCGCCAAAGAGGCTTGGCGATGCTCAGGCTTCATCTTCTTTGTTCTTTAGAACCTTTTTGTTCCTTTCTGCGCCTAAGTGTCCATGCTTCCACTAAAACTTCAAATACTTGAAACTTAAGAGTTTTCATCAGATATTGAGACAAAATAAGCATTTGAGGACACTATTTCAATCAAAATAAAGCCCTAAATGAATCCAATTTGTGGACTCATCAATCTTCAAGCTCCTTAGAAACCCACCTTCCAAGTTAAGACATCCAATATCTCCAAACCCTACACTTTGTAAAAAGGGAGAACAAATATGGGTTAGCACATTAGATGTACTTAGTATGGAAGCCATGCAAAAACATTCTTAAAAAGGACATTTTCTTGAGAGTCATACATTTATGTCATTTTGGTAAAACCTTCATGAATATCAACATAAGAGACAATATTCAAACATGATCAACAAGCAAGTCATTTATTAGAATAGATACATGTTCCACACATATAACCCATTACCTTCATCTAAACCTTCACTTCAAGTAACCATTAGGCTATACCTTGTGCAATGTATGGATAGCGTCCCATACCACAATCCACACCAAGGCACCACCCTAAGGTCACCACAAGTGAACTTGCCATTCAACCTTTCCATCTTCAACAATACTCATTCATAAGGACATAAACATTTCATAAGACATGATCATCACATAAGGACCATAGCCTAAGACGACTCTATGTCACACTCGTGCAATATGGGAGTAGCATCCCATACTACTATTCTCACTTAGTGCTCCTTTGAAGCCACCATAGACTAGGTCCATTCATACTCAAAAAGTCATAACAAGGAAGTACTCATATATACAATCCAAGTATAGCATGCATTCTTTCATTACAAATATAAGCATCTAAGTCATTCATTCATTAACTTCATTAAGAACACCTTCATTCATTAATACATAAGCTCAATATTCTTCATTAACATGATCATAGTAGTCCACTCATTTCATTAAAATTATAAGGAACACACCATGACCCCTCTTAAAGCCTACTTATGCAATGCATAGATGGTGTCCCATATCACCACCCACACTAATTAGTGCATAATTAAGAAGCCATAGTTCATTAACATTCTTTGTGGGGGTAAGCCTTAACCGACATATACCATGTGAGCAATTCCTAGAATCCCGGTGTCACCCTCACTGGATAAGGGATTCCTACTTTCCTAAGGTAGGACCATTGTTCTTTAGCTTAAGTGGATCCACTAGCTAGACCTATGTGGGCACATACTTACGGGATAGCAAGATTTCTACTAGATACCCCGCCTGAACTCACGGTTGAACATCCATATCAAGAGGTAGCTACTAGATACCTCGCCGCAACTCATGGATGAGCATCCACCCCAATTGATATCCACTCGGTGCTTGGCATTATTCGCCACTGAGTACTTTACATTCATTACATTACTTCATTATGGGATAAGAGATTGCTACTAGATACCCCGCCTCAACTCACGGTTGAGCATCCATCCCAAACCCAATATTCACTAAAATGGGATATAGGGATTGTTACTAGATACTCGGCCTATACTCCCAGATGAGTGTCCATCCCATCCCAACATTCATTCATTGAAAAGCTCATAGATTCAAAGATGATAATAGCATTTCACCTAAGAACCCCCTTATTGTGAGAAAGTCCTCTCATAACAAGTCAATATCATTCATTAGAGTACAATTGAGAATAGCCTTTCAATAGACTCAACATTCATTAACATTAAAATAGAACTTCATTCATTAGTAATTCATGAGTGTGTGTAAGTATGTGAGAATATCCTTTCACATATAGCCTCATCATTCATACAATTTCCTTCTAAATATGATTATAACTCATTCATAAGGATCACACACATATAATTCTCATCATATTCATACATTAACCATTCATTCCTTCATGAGTGTCAAATTGAGAAATAGACTTTTAATATTAACACATTTACATTCTAGACACGATCATCATTCTATCATTGAAATCCCATGCATATCCTTCACATCACATTCATATATACAACATCATGGTAATACTGCAATTACTGACACTATGCCTTCAAGGCCATGATCCCAATGTACATAATAAGTGAACACATCCACCTTTCAAGTGGATCAATATACAAAGTAAGTAAACACATCCACCTTTCAAGTGGATCAATAGCTTAATCACAATTATTCTTCAATATGTAAATTAGGTTATCACTTGCCCTTTCAAGGCCATGATCACAAGTCACCAAAAAACCTTTAACTAATACAATTTGGCATGAATAATGATTCAATTCGACAATCTAAATCCATTTAGGCATATTCCATCAACATTCATTAATGATCATCAAACCCACTTCAGAAGGTACAATTTAGGAATTGAGAGAATTCATGGGTTCATACAGTATTTTCATCATAAATCATCAATTAAACATCAACACAATCATAATTTGTCATTAGAAACCATTTGAAAACGTTTGATGAAAGAACCCATGAGATTGAGTGATAACCTAGATTTTCATGATTTGAAATCTTCTTTGAATTAGCTCCTTGAATGGAAAATTAGACAAGGATCAAGACTACCATACCTTGCTATTGATTCCCCACGAAAATTGAAGAAGAAACACCTTGAAATCCCCAACCCTAGCTTGAACTTGACCTTGATCTCCAATGGAGTTTCTAGAGAGAAGACTTTAGGAGGGGAGGTGTTTTGTTTTGGGGAATTTGAAAAATGAAATCTAAAATAGGTTTAAAGACTTTTAATGCTCTTAAAATATGTTAATAAACCCAAAATAACCATCCAAACAATTAACTAGCCAAGGGAGGAATTTACCAAACCACCCTTGGCTTGGCCGTCTTGGGCAGAAAACTGTGGCCATTCACGAGACCCCATCCACGTACCGTGGATAGGGTCACGGACCGAACTTTCCCCTCCGTATTTTGTGGATGTGGCCTGCTTTCGGGGTCCTTGACCTATGGAGGTCATCCACGGGGAGTGGATGGACCTACGGAGAGTGGACCCCTTCCGCAGGTCACCAAACTTTGGCCAACTTTCTGTTGTGGGGCAGCCCTAGGAGTTAGACTTAGGGTCCTCATCAAGGACCCCTAGGGTGGTCCTTGGGGAGTTATACCTTTACATTTGACCCCTAAACCCGTCAACCATTGCTTGGGACAACATTCCACAACATGAAATCTCACACCAACTCAAACACACACACGGTAGGTTCTAGTTTCACTTATTCGTTTTCAGGGTTGTTACAACCATGGACCGTCCTGGTTGATTATGTTTGATATCAGAGACCACTATTTTTGGAACCTTAACGATGGCCTACACATACAACCCCTATGTCCATCAACAGACCGTGGACTATGGCTATAAGTCCCAACCCTTGGCCTCAAAACCTCTCTATGTCTGGCACTCACTTATGAGACCAATCTATGAATCATGTACTCACCAATGGGCCCTCTTGGTGACCCATCGGAAAGTACTTGAACCCATCATTTTTATAAAATTCTAACTAGCCAAACACACCACTACCAACAGGCTGTCACCCCACCTACGGGTCGTGATTGGTGTCGTCTTTGCTGTAACCAGTTTTATGAAAAACTAAAAAATTTCCCCTTCTTGGATCCTAAGTTTTACATTATTCCCCCTTTAGGAACATTCGTCGTCCAATGAGATTCAAGACATCATAAGGAAGGTAGGAACTTAATCTAACAGCCCAACATGAATGCAAATGCACATATCCGAGGAGCAAATATCAACTCCAACCTAAAGCATGCTCAAAGAATCATATCATGAAGCGTATATGCAACTCATACTCAAATGCACATAAACATATATATAAAAGTCAATCAAGTAAACTCATTTTCTCAAAATTTAAGCTTTTCATGAACATGCATAAGTAAGGATATAATGGGAATATCTAAGACACATGACACTTAAAGGGTAAACCATGAGGAACTCAATGCCTCCAGCGAGAGAAGGGATGTAGGGAAAGAGATGAGGATAACGGGACATCATATCAGTGTCTGCCTCCCAAGTAGCACCATCAACTAACTGATTCCTCAAAACAACCTTCCCAGAAGCAACTCCTTTATTTCTTAACTTCTTAACTTGTCGGTCTCAAATATCATCCCGAACTTCATTAAATGAAAGATTCTCCTTAACTCCCAAACATTCTAATGGAAGCATAGATGTGGGGATCGGCAACACATTTCTTCAACAAGGACACAAGGAAATCTGGATGCACCGATGCCAACTCATTAGGCAAATCAAATTGATAAACAACCTTGCCAATTCACCTCAAAATCACATATAAGACCACATAATGGGGACTACGCTTCCCTTTTTTCCAAAATCTCACTGCACCCTTCATGGGTGAAATTTTCAATTAGACCCATTAATTTACCCCAAACTAAAGATCTCTTCTTCTAACATTGCCATAGGACTTTTATCAACTTTGAGAACCATTTTGAACCTTTCTCTCATAAGTTGAACTTTCTCCATAGCCTTGATGAGTCCGAGATCTGTACTCATTTTGGGCTTTAATTACAATGATTTAGTGTCCTCAAATGCTTATTTTGTGCTAATAACTGATGTAAAACCCTTGATTTTCAGGTACATGGATCGAGGAACAAAGCAAGGACACTAAGTGGCAAAAGGAACAAAGAGAGCTGAAAGAACGAAGAAATGCAAGCCTGGTGATCTCCAAGCCCACTTGGCGAGTCGTCGAATTGCCATTTGACCGCCTAAAGTTCCAGTCTGCCATGCCCTGAAGAAAAGAACCGAGTCGGCGAGAGAAAGGAGCAGTCAGCAGATCACTGAGTAGTTCCACGATGCAGTATTGGACCGCCCAAAGTTACAGACCTTGAGGATGCTGAAGGCCAAGGTAGAAAGGCGATGGAATTGACCAAAGGGCGGATTGGCGAGCCCAACTTACTTCACCGAGTGGCTCTTCACAGGATATTTTTGGTGACTGTAAATACATTTTTGAACAATTAGTTTAGTATCATATTTTCATTAGATAGAATTTTCATTTCGAATTGTAATTACACTGAGTATTAAGACAATTTTTCTTTAGTTTTTCCTTAGCTTTGAAGAATTGAAGCTTTTCACTTTTGAGAAATTTGAAGTGGGTCTTTGAGCTTCATCGACTTGAAACATTGTAAAGATGAAATTAATCTACCCAATTCATGGAAACTCAATTTGGTAATGATTTTTATCTTTTTGTAATGTCTAGCTAACACTCCAATTCTTGGGGTTTGATTATGTGATTATGGGCTGATTTAGTTTATGGGTATTGCTAATTGTTAGTTTAAATGTTGTTTAGAAATGAGTTCAATCATTAATTGTGGTTTAATTTAAGAATTGTAGTTGCAAATGCAGTTCTACCCTTGTGTTTTTTGCTTGCGAGAGAGAGGTTTTACACTTAAGATTATTGATTGATGGTCAGTGGGTATTGGGTTGTCATGTGTTCAGCTCGAGAGAGTGAATCCTAAAACCTTTTCCACACATTCAGCGAGAGAGAGTGAACGGACAAAGGTGTGGGTTGTTCTTATTTTTCATGCTTGTTGATGTTCGAGAGAAATCGACTTGATTCGGGGTAGATTGTTCGAAAGAAATTTTACCTCATCTATAGTCTAGCTTACTCACTAATAACTAGCTATTTTCTAATAGTTGAACTACCCATTTGTCTACATTAGCCTATAATCGAATCACATCTCAATAACTCGTTTCATTATTGTTATTTCGTATTGTTTGATGGAACTATAGTTGATAATTTCAAACCAAATCCCCCCCCCCATTTGACATTCGTGTCACCCCTTGACTTGAATTATGTTTTTATTTAATGATGTCTATTCCTATGACTGATTTGACCATGTTCACACTTTCCTATTGAATCTTAAACACGTACCGCTCCCTGTGGAATTCGACCCCAACTCATTTAGTTATGTTATATACTGATTAATGATCGTTAATGCTTAGAATTTGATGAAGTGTCTTTGAAACACTATTAATCAAGCCTCATGTACCAATTTGGGATATTCAAGGTTACTTCACCCACTATAAACAAACGTATAGGAGATCTACACCTCCTATAATATGGAACCTCAAATGGAGCTCTACCTTTCTTGAATGGTAACTATTTTTATGTGCAAAATAAATCAAAGGGAAGTGATCATTCCAATTACCCTTGAAGTGGAATACACATGATCTCAACATATCTTCCAAAGTTTTGATAGTAAGCTCTGCTTGCCTATCGATTTGTTGATTAAAGGTTATACTAAGCTTAACACAAGTACCGAAACCCCATCGGAGAGATTTCTAAAAGAATTCGTGCTTCATCCCATTCCACCAATAGACCTCTCTTAAATCATGATACATCTTAGTGATTCCCGAGTGAATGGAATATCAAGAAATATGGGCTTCTGACAAGATTTGCTCCCTCCATTTGTTGACAATAGGAACACACAACTGACCTTGATATCTAATTACACCATCTCCTCCTTAGGAGAAAGCCTCAACAGACTTTTTAAGTACCACTTCCTTCAATTCGACCAAGGTCGACTCAAGGCCTTGATTGGCTTTCACATTTGCCACAAAAGATGATTATGAACAATTGTGACCCATAACACAACCTTTAGTGGCGTCAACTAAAGGAACACCCAAGAAGGCCAATCTATAAACATCTCGAACTAACTCCTTTTTATAATCCTTAATATGAGTAGCACTACCCATCTATAATCGGCTAAGAGCATCAGCTAACACATTCGCCTTGCCCTGGTGATAGAGAATACTCATGTCATAATTCTTTAGTAAATCAAGCCACCATCTTTAATGAAGATTTAGATCTTTCTGCTTAAACGCATAATGCAAACTCTTGTGGTCGGTAAAGAAATCTACATGAACTCCATACAAGTAATTCGTCCAAATCATAAGAGGAAACACAACCGCCTCTAGTTCAAGGTCATGGGTAGGATAATTATTCTCATGAATTTTCAATTACCTTGAAGCATAGGCAATAACTTTTCCATTTTGAATAACTACGCCAATTCTCGAGGCATCACAATAAACAACAAATACATCAATTCCTACCGGTAAGGTCAACACCAGAACAGAAGTAAGTCTAACTTTCAATTCTAGGAAACTCCTTTCACCTGCTTCTGAACATATAAACTTAACCTTCTTTTGGTTTAATGTTTTAAATGGAGAATGAATGAATGGAAACCCTTCGACAAAACTTCCTTAGTAACAGGCTAAACCCAAGAAACTTCTAATATTCGAAGGGGATAAAGGTTTAGGCCAACTCTTCACCACATCCGTCTTCTTAGGATCTACCTCAACACCCTTACGAAAAACAATATTACCAAGAAAAGTCACGGACCTTAACCAAAAATCACATTTACTAAACTTTGCAATGAGTTGTTGGTCCTTGTGGACATGCAACACTATTCTCAACTGATTAGTATGCTCGTTTTCATTCTTTAAATAGACCAATATAAATAATTTACAAGTAGTCTAGGATTTTGGGGATTGGAAATCAATATCACGTAGGGGTGATTTTGTTTCTCTATAGTGCTACACATACATGGATAGGTTAGGTTATATTCAATGAAAATAATATTCGTTCAATCTCATAGCATCAGTTCATATAATCTACTTTCTATCTCATCTATATGCATAAGTAATAAACCCAATGCCTTACACGTTTCTCTCTGACGATGAAAAAAATGGGAAAATAGATCCCACACATAATCTATATTCTCAAAATAATTAGAGACGTCAAACCTAAATTTCAAGTATCGAATGAATTACACACTCAATTAATCTCGTTATAGCACCAATCAGAGATCTAAAGTACGAATTAAGTTTGAAACGTTAACACATAAGTTAACCCCATGCTAATTAGCCCAAATCCATAGATGAAAAATAATAAAACATAGAATAACACAATACCCACTACATTTAATCAACATCCAACCCCATAATTCCACCCCTAGACTTTGGAGTTTTAGTCAGCCATCATAAAGTGTAAAGAAATTATACCTTGCATAGAAGCAGCCATGGGTAAAATGAAATTAAGCAATTCCAAGAAATACCCACTTTCATTTCAACATCAAATTGTCAATTTCAACAGAAGAATTAAAAAAATCCAAAACTAAAAGTGTTCTTCATAAATTAACGTGTTTGTCTCTCTAAATGATTGAAAACTCCTTAACATCTTTCGAACCCTTCTTTCTCTCTCCTGTGGGCTATTAATAATTTGCCAAAATTTGATCAAAAACACAATGCATAACCTATTTAGTCGTGCTCACCTTTCTTTGTATTTAGGCTTTCTGTTTTTTAACCTCAAATAGTGAGCTCATTAGAGTAGGCCTTTCACATTCAGCAGATCACCAAATACCGCCTTTTTTCACCTTTAAAGCCTTTTATTATTATTCCATTTATTGTCACCTCTGGATGGTCAGCAAGTTCTCCTTTTGCATTTTGCTAGTCAACTCTACACTTTGCGTTGGCTGACCTACCTCAATTCATTCAAGTATTGAGAACTATCAATTTAGGTGAGTTCATTCCACTTGGTTGATCAACCCTTCGTGTTAGGTGACCAACAATGTGGAGTTTTATACTTTCGTTCATGTTTTTTGCCATTCTTTCAAACATTCATCCTTGCCTTGTCCTTTATCCTTCATAGGTGCAAATCATCAAAATATCATAACAATGGGAGATAATTCTGCATTGGGGACACAAACTGTTGAACTAAATAGGCTTCAAATGAGTGTAAATCTACCACTAATTATAGGTCCTACTTAAAAGCATGCTTTTTGAATCGTAGAATTTTCTTTTGTAGTCTGATTGTCTAATTTGGATGAATGCAAGAAATGTTCTTTGGCACAAACTTTTAGAGGAAACTCAAATGCTCATACCTTTTGTGACTACCTTGAGAGGATGTGAAACCATTTTGACCCCATTTCAGCTGGAACAATATGTTGTCAAACTTATTAAAACCTTTAAGCGAAAGTGTCCCTAACTTCTCACCCATAAATCCTTATTTATGCAGTGGTTTATTTGAATATCAAACTTATGTCAAAAGCCTAAGTTGGGGGTGTGAAATTGAAGAAGGATAGAAAGCTAAGTGAAAAGAAAAGAAAGAAAAAGTGATATTCATCTTTGATGTTTGTTGCAAAAGGAAGGAACCCTTTCTTATAGATAAAATAATGAGCAATAGTTTTAAAATTGTAGTAATAAAGAAACTTTGAGGAAATAAAAGGGGTATCCAAAAAATTGAATGAATAATTGTGTTTGAGTCTCCAACTGAATAGAATAGTTAGCACTTTAGAAGAGGTGAGGATGAGTACAACAATGCTTTAAAAAGGTGATGTCACTAAGCAAAATTGACCATACCCTTACCCTCAGCCTTGTTACGAGCCTAAGACACCTTTGAGATCTTGCATGAATAAGGTTATGTGATTATTGGAAAATATAGGCTAACATATGGGATAAATATTGCATGTATTCCTCTTTCAAAGAGTGAGAGTTATTTTGATTCTAACTTTTTTATTGATTTTCTTTGTGGGAGCATGTAATCGTTCTTGGTGTGAGCGTATTTGAATGTATTTGTTGAGCCATGGTTTTGCATCAGAAAGAGAGTACTAGTGTGATTGAGCTTTGATAGATGCCATCTAGTTATCAGTTGAAGAATTTTATGCATGATTGAGTGTTGTATATGCTTGATCATAGTCTTGTGGTGACACTTGCATTGTAACTCTCATTGAGAACTGTTGAAGACAGTCTTGTTGAACTAATTTTTTTTATTTACTTTAGGACAAACAAAAGTTTAAATTGGGGATTTTGATGAGTGGCAGAATTGCGCTCCTTTAAAACAGTTTAGTTCAACAATTAGTATCATCAATGCCTAATAGTTTCCTACATTTGATGATATATATTTACAACTATGGAGGCTAAAGCACAAGGCAAGGATGAATGGATGATAAAAGAGGCCAAAAATAGTTAAAAGAGTAGAAATTTCCAACCTGGTCCAAAAAGGTTGATCACCCAACGGGTTGAATAGCGCCGAAGTTGGTAATATTTTATGCCTAACTATTAGAGTAGATTCGAGAAGAGAGAACACATCGGCGATACACAAAATTGAAAAAGATGAACGCAAAATCATTACCAATAGTGATAGACTGATGAGTGAAAAGGAAGGCTAAATTAGTCGAACTAGGTAAAATTTAGTGACTCGTCTATCATGAAAGGTGTATTCTTTCTAGTCCACCATTGGAGATCAAACATGTGAAGCCTAAAGAAATAAAAGTGAGAGCTTAAAGAAAAAAAATGGTGATTCATCGAATAATTTCAGGCGAGCCCAACTAATGCCACTGAATAGATGCGAAACAAATTTTATGGAAAGTATAATAGCTTGGAAGAGAGAGAAAGTTAATATTTTTTATTACTTTTTACTCTTTAAACATTAAGGGAGAAAATATTCAGTTTTGTTTTTAGTTTTACGGTTTTGGTTATCTTTGTAATTGATATTTACGGGTTGAAAACAAAGTTGGTATTGAAGATTATTGTTCAATTTCAACATATTAATGGTTGCAAACTTCATAGGTATAATATTTTTTTTCATTTTTATGATGTGTATCTAAAACACAAAGTGCTACAGGTGTGATTATCGGGTTGGGTGTTTGATGAGTTTTAGATTTACACATATTTAAGGCCTATTTAGATGAATAATTTGTTTCTTCAATGCCTAATTATTTCCTATTATAATGATATTTTGATGATATGCAGCTATGAAGGCTAAGGGACAAACAAAGGGTGAATGTTTGAGAGAATATCCAAACACATGAAAAGAAGGGTAAAATCCACATTGTTGATCTCATAAAAATGGTGGATCACCCAATGGGTACGACCTCACCCAAGTTGACATTTCACAACAACTGAATTAATTGAGGCATGTCGGGGAACTCCAAGAAGAACAACGACTTGCCAAATGCGAAAGGAGAATAAGGTGACCATCGTTGAAGGTGACAATGGTAGGAGAAAATTGAAGGCTTCTAATGCGAATAAAGGTGGTACTTGGTGATACGTCGAATGTGAGAGGTAGACTAGAAAGAGCTCTCTGACTGAGGTTGAAAAACCTACATGCTAAAGCAAGAAAGGCGAGGAGAGGAGCAATTGGTGATTTGCTGAATGTTATTGGCGAGCTTGATTAAACTCACTTAAACGGTAGCGCAATGTGTTATGGGAAAGTAATGCTCTCAACAATGAGAAAAACTTTAGAGAAAGAAACACTTTTAATTTGTGAAGAACACTTTTCTAGTTTTGGGTTTTTTTTAACATTACTCTTGAAATTGAAAATTTGAAGTAAATATCTAAGTTGATATTGCTTTTAATCCTTTTAGAGTAACTAGGATCAAAATCTATTATTAGAGTTGTATATCATTTTTGAAGAATATGGAGGCTTTCTTTCTTATACATAGTTTTTGATGTTATTTAATGAAGGCGTGAGGAGCAAGCATTTGTTTCAATTTGTTATTGTCGAAAAAGTCCAAATAAATTTATTCAAACTTATTGTATTGAAATTTGGTGCTATTAAGAACATTTTGTCATGCGTAATTCACTACAAACACGATTTAGGTTCTTATTCTTAACTTTCATCAAGTTAGGTATATTTGCAATAAAATGGAGTGTTCATTTAAATAGCTCAACCTCTCTGTTTCAACACACTGTCATTTAAAAAGTATCGAATTGCAAGATTGTTATTTCTTCTTTTTCACATTCAACAACCTGTTTTGGCTTCCGACTAGATGTATTACATAAATTAAAAATGACCATATTCCTAAGTAAAAATAGTCATTGCACCTTTTGTAAATTTTATCCTTAAAAGTAGCTTAAAAGTTTTGAAGCCAAATGTACTGAAGTCCTTGATTTGAGTTGCATTATTGTTAGGGTTTTATATAGTTCTTTCGCATTCTTAACTTTCCATTATGAACTCATTATTTGATGACTTTATATTGGTACATGCATTAAGTTCTTATTCACAGTTATGAGACCTACAAATAGTTCCCTTGGAAATTAGTCAACATGTTTCTATTGCTTTCATAAATAATACGTTTTGTTTGGATGTAGTTATAACTTGAATTGGACAAAGATATGTGTCACGCCCCGAGCCTACACCTTGGGCGTGGTCGGCACTCAAGAACCATTGTTAGCCTCAAGCAAACCCTTGGCCTGGCCTAACTCTTAGCGGAAGACTTATTCATAAAACAGATGAACTAAAATGGTAAACTTTACTTAAAGTCTTAAAATGAATATTTCATAACTGTGTCAAAACATTCACTGGCAAAAAGTGGCAACTCAAGTCTAGAACATTAACAAAATAAAATGAAATAGACTTCTCAATACTCTATTATCTATGAGGCCTCTACTAACTGAGATGGATGTCAGTACAAGACCCACGACATCCTAATAAAAAAACTGAAATGCAAACTTACTGTGAAACCCTCTAGAAAGAAGGGAGGCTCACTAAATCTAGCAGGAACTCAACTGGATCAACGAAGCGCTGGTTGCTGATCCTGGTTACCTGTATCTGCATCACAAAAGATTTAGGCGAAATGGCATCAGTACATAAAATGTATGAGCATGTTAGGGGAAATCTTAAACACGATATAAGCTTGAACTGGAACTGAAGAAACTACTTACCTCGCCTCAACTCAACTCAACACATTGATAAAGACGCAATAAACCAAAGCTTTTAAAATAGTATTTAGCAACTCAGTGTATTGAAAAATACAATAATATCTCAGTTTGTAGGCAAAAATACAAAATAACTCTGTTTGGGAGATACAAAATAATGACCATAATGGGTCCTGAATGTTGTCTTTGGGATGTCACTTTCTCTTACTCTCAACTTATAATAGCTTGGTCTGAGGTCGATTTTAGAATAACAAGTGGCACCCTGAAGTTGATAAAAAAAAAATCAATTCTTAGAAGTGGATACTTATTCTTGATAGTAACCTTGTTCAACTGACGGTAATTTATACATATTCTAAGAGAACCATCTTTCTTCCTCAGAAAACAAGACCAGAGCGCCCCAAGGTGAGAAACTTGGTCGAATGAAACCTTTTTTCTAGAAAATCTTTCAACTGCTCTTTTAACTCATTCATCTCTGCTATAGCTATTCTATATGGAGGAATAGGGATAGGATGAGTAGCTGGAACAACATCTATACCGAAGTCAATTACTCTCTCAGGAGGGACTTGATGTGCCGCGAAATCTTGGCACATTTGATGCTTAATAACTATGAACTAATACAGAAATTAAGTGAAATTTTGGATTATTTAATGGGTTTACTAAATGTGTAGGCAGAATCTGGGTTGTGTAGAAAAGTAGAAAAAGAAGCAGAACTGATGGTGATCAAGTGAAGTTCACGGCCAACTTCACGGATCGTTAACTTCATTACGGTCCGTGGTTGAGCTAGTGAAACTGAGGCAGTGCTGGGCCTTGAGAATATGAAGAGTAGAAAAAACCATAGTGAGGACCATGAACCACTTCACTGGTCGTGGTCCTCTCCATGGTCCATCGTGCTTGTCGTGGTGTAGTTTCCAGTGAAGACATTAAAGAGTGGAAGAAAGTTGAAACCCAAGTGGAAGAAAGTTGTAACATTATTCATTGTCTTACGTTTTACGATGAAGAACAAAGTATTTCTCTTAGCTTCCGTTACTTGGATTGTTGATTATTGTTATCAGTTGGGAATTCAGATTGAGATTATCAGCGTATCAAAGTGATTGTTGATTTGCAAATTAATTTCGCAAGTCTTTTTCAATATGCTTTCATCCCTAATTATTGATTGTTTATGTGAAAGCATGAGTGGCTCAATACCACTACTGGGGTTGTGGGATCTGTGATGATATATTAGTTGCGATCCCATAAAATGAGTAAAAGGCAGTCTCTGTTTACAACCTGTAGTTTTTAGCTTCCAATATCATTGTAGTCTAGTGAGTGCACACATTAGACGAGTCTGTATCTTGTATTTGTTTGAGAGAAAAATATCAGTTAGAAATAAAACTAAACTAAATTAACAAATTAGAGTTAAAGCTTGAGTTTGAGAGAAAAGATCTTTAACACCATATCATTTCAAGCGAGGTTCAATGTTGGTAACACTCTAAGGTCGAGAGAACATTAGTGGTCATTATCTGATTAGGTTGAGAAGCATTAGATAAATTTAACTAGTAAAGATTTTGTAAGCATTGATTTGCCAGACATTCAAATTACGGGGGAACACTAGAACTAATGTTATGGTGAACACAATCCTGGTTTTTCATAGTTAACTGAATTAACTTTACAACGAGATAGTCTGTTAACCATTATTCTGGATTTTGACGGCAAGTGTTGGTAATTAGAACATTTTAACCAAACCCAATTTACTTTATGTTGTTAATTGTTTAGGAGATAATAACAACATTCGAATAAACGCGACAGTAAAACCTTATCTGTAAAGAAAATCTCGGTGGGATCGACCTCGACTCTAGTTGAGTTCTGTAAATTGACAACGACCGTTTACACTTCTTATTCAAAGTGAGTTTGGACGTATCAGGACTCCGGGAAGATCATCTAGAATAACCTCTGGACACACACTTATAACACGAACTGACCGAATAGGTGGCATCTTAACACAAGATTCATTAACTCGGACTAAGTGATATATGCAACCCTTGGTAAGGTATGAAAAAAAACGACCCCTAGGCACTGATCAACTACTCCTCCACTCTATAACTGGCTCTTTAGGAAACTAAAACTTAAATACTCGATTTCTACAATCAACTGAGCCATAAGAAGCATGAAACCACTCCATACCTAGAATAACATCAAAATCTACCATATCTAAGCCGACTAAGTCAGCCATGGTGTCCTTGTGATTGACGGAAATGGTACAATCACGATAAACTCTCTAAGCTAGAATAGACTCACCAACAAGTGTAAACATTGAAGGGCTCAAGAAGTTGCATAGGAAGATTATCAAAATACATAGAAATATAAGGAGTCATAAAAGATAGACTCGCTCCTGGACCTAGCAAATCATATACATCAAGAGTAAAGACTTTGACCATACTAGTGAAAAAAATTGGAGAATTCTCTGGCTCTTGGCGAGTAGTGATAGCATATAGACTGTTTGCTCCTCCGTCGTCTCCTGAAGTAGCTCATGTGCAGATCTGTTTGGTGGAGCCAATGATGAAGATTGTGCTCTATTGCCCCCATTACCACTACCTTGTCTGTTCTTAGGGAATTCCATCATAAAGTGACCATTCTGACCACACTTGAAAGAACAAGTGGAGCCATTACGACACACTCCTGAGTGGTTCTGACAACACTTAGCACATGTAGGATTCCCATTACCTCCTTGTGACACAGTACCTTGAGACTATGCAGGTCTAGCTCTGAAATTCTAGGAATTTTGATTCTTGAACTCACCTTTGTTCCTTGGCGCAGGAGCACTAGCAAATGATGGAGCAGGTCCATTTTTCTTTTGTTGGGAAGATGATCGGTTTGCATTACTCTTTTGCTGCCCGGACTAATTTCATATCTTAGCCTTAGTGTTTCGAAACACTTC
This sequence comes from Solanum raphanifolium, assembly GCA_036250405.1. Lineage (NCBI taxonomy): Eukaryota > Viridiplantae > Streptophyta > Magnoliopsida > Solanales > Solanaceae > Solanum > Solanum raphanifolium. Next base: position 14,192 of record JAJOOE010000751.1, on the reverse strand, counting down.
TCTCTCCCTCAGCTTATTTTCCTCAACGTGTTGAACATGTATCAACAGCCTTGCTATGTCCATGTCTCCTATCAGCATAGCTGTCTTTCCCTCCTTACTGAACAAACGAACCAACCCAACAAAAAACAGACTCATCCTACTCTTCATGTCAACAACACTCTCTGGGGCATAACAGGACAGTTGGCAAACTTAAGGCTGTACTCATGCACACTCATGGATATCTGCTTAAGAGTGAGGAATTCTCTTACCTTTGCCTCTCTTAGCTCATGGGGAAAGAAAAGCCCCATGAAGGCACCTTCAAACACAACCCACGTGCATAACCTCAAACACTTTGTACAACTCTTCTTACATTGATGGAACCAGATCCTAAAAAAATCCTTCAGGTTGTATCAGCTAGTTCCACTCTCTTAACATTAGCCTCGTGCATAACCTCAAACACTTTGTACAACTCTTCCACAAAGTTTTCCAGTTCCTCAATGACACTTTAACCGGTGAAGTCTAGAGGTATCATCCTTACGAACTCAAGGACTCTGGATGTACCTACCACATAGTCTCGATTCCCTCTTTGTTGCCCAGCTTGGTTGGTCAGAACAAGACTCAATATTCGAATAGCTTCTCAGAACTCAACATTAGTAACCTCTCTTTGGGGTTACCGTTTCGGTGCATTAGGTACCCCTTAATCCTCAACATTCTTCCTAGCACGATGACCTCAGATAGTTTTTCATGGAGGAATGATTTGAAAGATACACGCAAGCATGAATTAGAAGAAAACTTTATAGAGATGAACTTTATCGCAAGAAAAAAGTATGAAAGAAGTTAGATAGTTCCTAAATATTTCATCCTTCTAATTATAGATGTGGCGCGCTTCACATCAATAACTAGGACTCTATAGACACGACTTCATAGATACCCTAGGACTCTTGAACTCTATGCTCTAATACTAAGTTTGTCAAACCCCGAGCCTACACCTTGGGCATGACCAGCACTCGAGAACCATTGCTGGCCCAAAGTGAACCTTTGGCCTGGCTTAACTCTTAGCAGAAGACTTACTCATAAATAAGATGAACTCAAATTGTAAACTTTACTTAAAGTGTTCAACTGAATAACTAATAATTGTGTCAAAACATTAACTGGCAAAAAGCGGCAACTAAAGTCTAGAACATTAACAAAAGAAAATTAATCAGACTTCTTAATACTATACTATCTATGAAGCCTGTACTAACTGATAAGGATGTCGGGACAAGACCCACGACACTATAATAAACAAACTGAAATGCAAAGTTAATGTGAAACCCTCAGAAAGCAAGGAGGCTCACCAAATCTAGTTGGAACTCAACTGGATCATTGAAGTGCTAGTTGTTGATCCTGGTTACTTGTATTTTCATAGTAATATATACAGTCCAAATGACGTCTATACATGGAATATACGAACATGTGAGGGGAAATCCAAAACAAGACATAAGCTTGAATTGGAACTGAAGAAACAACTTACCTCATCTCAACTAAACTCAGTTTATTCAATATAATGTAGTGATAAAGATGCAATATAAGGAAAATCTTTTTAAACAGGAGTTAACAACTTAGTGTATTGAAAAATATAATAATAACTCAGTTTGTATGCAAAAATACCAAATAACTCTATTTGGGAGATTCTCTAACCGACAACCATCACTATGAGCTATGTGATGATACATCATCTAGCCCATGCTGCCAAAATTTTCCTATACTTTTTTGGGGTATAGAATTTACTAACTATGTGGATCAACTAGTCTATGCTTAAATAAAAAATGAATCATCTAAAAAGTATCACCCTTTCTACCCACGCTGGCTACATGGTTTATGGGGGTTGGGAGTTGTTCGAACTCTCCCCTATATCGGTGCCCAATACTACTTCCAAAATGTAACTAGTTCATATGTTTAAAAACATAACTGTTTCTTTGGTTTTGAGATTATTACTCAAAAATATTCCTATTAAAATAGATGGTACTAAAACATCTCATGAAAACACTTTTGGAAATCACTGTTTCCACTCATCTTAAATGTGAAAACAATTACTCATGGAAATACTTAGTTCCCATACATCATTTTAAATAGTATGACCTCAGCTCTACTCTTCCTCAAATTCAATGCCCAAGTCTTAAAACAAGTTTAAAAACAATTGTGAAAGACTTTTTGAAAAGATTCGAAGAACTCTCAAGACTTGAATCTTACCTCTACCTTGAATTTGAATTATGGATTCAAGGGCTATGATCTCATGTTATCGATGATCTATCGATATTTAGATGTAATTTAGAGTGTAGAGATCAATTAGAAACCGTAGGTATGATTCGAGGGAACTCGTACGAGTGGCACAGGGCACTGATACTCTCAAATGACACCTCCCTAAAGAAGCGTAAGTGATTGTTATCAAGTAAAGAAGCTAACTTGTAGTTTGTGGCTGATCCCATGAGGAATATGGTCTAGACTTAAGTTCAGCTTACGATTATATTCGTTTAGTCAACTTATTTCCGAAACAAGTAATTAAAGGAGGGGGGAGGGGGGATTTGTGAAACAAATTCTGAAAGTTATGTGAACAATTAGTAAGCAAGATTCAAACTTATGTTGTTATCAAGATGAGAGAGAAATTAGGGTGTACGTGTTCCGCATAAGCTCATAACGCGGTAATCCTAATAATAGTAATTCTTTCCTAGTGTATTACATGCAAAGTGATAAGTTAGGTATATCTAATTCCTTGATCCGATAACTAGAGAATATCACCCCGCACCTTGGTCTGGCTATGTGTGTATAATTTACTAACTATTACCGTTACCTCAAATTCGACATCACATCGATGTATGGCTTAGTTTTCACCCTCACACTAATCGACATTAGACTATTAGATAGTATCACACTAAATCTATGTTGATAATTATTTTCTTATTAACTACCTCCTTGGTCCGGCAAGTAGCAACAAGGCGAGTTCTAACGTTTGCAACCGCTAAAAAAACATCTAAACGAAAGAATTATTAATGAATGTAATAAGACAATTTAAGAATTACTTAGTTACTGTTCATACTTTGTTAATCACTCATGGTTCCCACAACCCTAGCTGTGGATTTAGTTACCCATACTAGCAAGAGCACAATTCATATTTTTAGATGAAAAAATCATGAGCTTACATAATGAGAAGAATAAACCCAGAATCTCAACTTGAATTTCAAAGTCAAAATCTTCAAAACGAACTTAGGAAATCAAGAATTGTTAAAATTGAAAGTTAATCTCCAAACCAAAAACGAGGTTTACATCCCCTATATATAGAAAAGCAAGTCCCAACTAAAAAGGAAATGAAATAAGGAAATAAAGTTTCAGGACGCGGTTTCGATCTACAACACTAACCTACGAGACTGAGGATTGACCTACGGTTCGTAGGTCCATTCCGTGGTTCAAGACTTAGGCAAATTTTCAGACTTCAAAAAATCTTCATCTCTAACCCAATCGATAGATCAACAGTCCGTGGATCCTCCTCTGTTGCTCCATAAATAGAATCTTCAAAATCAGGTACTGGAACCTGTTCTCTAAATTATTTGACGGACTTCCAAGACGGCCCGTAGGTCGACCTACGGTCCGTCATTTGCAACCGTGGTTTCACACTTGGTCAATAATTCCCTGAATTTCCTTCAGCCTTGCCTGCCCATCTACGTATTCCATCTTCGGGGTGTAACTGGACCTATGGTCTGAAGTTCACCTCCGTAGATGCCCTTTTTTGCACATTCTTCAGTTGTGTCTCTCAACTTCCACGTCTGAACTTATTTCCAACAAACATGATAAAAATACATGAATACCAATACAAAATGGCCCTAGAAACACACAACTCATAAGTGAAATGTATTAAAAATACCGTAAACTTACCGTATATCAACACCCTCAACTTAAATTCGTTGTTTGTACTCAAGAGATGGACTGAGACTCTAAACGACACTTGTCTAGAAGCAAGAATTCAATATCAAGCAATCACATGGCTCTCTATCCCGACTCTCTTTTTTACTGCAAATCTCTTCTCTTAGACTCAACAAGCTAACTCATGTGGATCAAAATATGACAAAGATCGACCAATCAACACATAGCATACACTTTTTTGCTATCACCAAGGTACCAACTTTCTGACAATGTAACTAGTGCCCTTACTTCATGTAAGATCCCGTACTTTTTGTCTAATCATGGTTATATGAGGTGTATATGACTTTGTATCGTACATTGGAGATTAAGATTGCAAGTAGGTGGAAATATCAAGGAACTAAACTAAAGTTTTAGGTCAAAGGGACCCCTCAAACAAAGTTCAAGATAAAAGAAATGGCTCGGGTAGAACTTCACCCGTTTGAAAGGTTTAATTTGTCCCATACCTTCTGGATAAGCCTATGAGTGTAAAACATGCTAAGAATAGTTTGTTATGAGGAATGATAATAGCACAAGGGTCATACGTTAAGTTTGGAAGTCAAAAAAATTAGTGAAACTAAAGTCGGCAAAAGTTATCGAAGTTTCTCTAATAATATTTTCTTAACTTTGGGTCAAATGTCTTGGACGTTTTCTACAAATATACAAAGAGTTAGAAGGCCTAACACCCATTAAATCGAAGGCCTACGAGTCTAGTTTGCAATGCATAAAACCCCGTATCCAACCGACATCGGAGTAAAAAGTTATGAGGGTTTTACTACGGATTTCCGGGGTAGAATCTAGGTCGGATCCGGGTCGGGTAAAAAATGTGGTATGTCGGCTTACTCAACGTTTAAAGTCCTGAAAACATTTCATTTTACTTCCAAACCAGAAAGAAAGCTTAAGAGAGGGTTCCTATGGAGTATTTGCATGATGAAGGTCACTTTTTGACGACTTCTACCATTAAAGATTGCCCCCGTGAGCCTAGAAACGTGATCTCTACACGTGGCAATTGTTGTCCCCTTCTATTAGTTGCGTTTGGAGCAAGTTTTTGAAGATATAAATTTGTAGTTATTGGTGTTTCTTCAAGGTTTACACTTGGTTAACTAAGGTAATCATCTCGGGACTCTTTTATGATTGTTTTTATGAAGTTCTACGGACATTTTGTCAAGTTGAGGCCATTTGGCAAATCTTCCGATTTAAGAACAATTATGAACTGTTAATAGGTATGTACCAGCTGTGTATATATAGTGTTTACGAAGTTTAGGACATAAGGAACAACTTTTGTGAAGAAGCTACTGCCATTCGAGCATTCATTGAAAATGTATGTTAAGGCGGAGCTACGTCCCTCATTTTAGCACCACTCCTGGGAAATTCCTAAAACGCCAAATGTGATATTTTGCTATTCTGTTGCTAGAAAGACCTTCAGTGAAAGGTATTGGGATCTCGGCTGAATTATTTTCATAAATCTGTTATTATGATATTTCACTCGTTCGCATAAATAGAGTGTTCGACATCTACATGTCATTTTATCGGTTTCCTTGATTATATGTCTGCACGTATGAATTTGTATTCTTCCTTGGGTGATGTGTATTAAAATGTCACGCGAGACCCTTACTACTTGTGACCAGCCCTCTTTTCCACTAAAGTTATTATTAAAGAAAAGCTTTAAAGTAGTTCATGACCATCAAAACTCTCAAATATAATTTAAATGTAAACTATTAGAACACTTGGTTTTTGAAATATTTCTTTTATAAATTATCTAGGAACCAGGTTAGGAACTAAGTAAGTCACCTTAAACTTGTTATGAATATCAACAAGTTTAAGTTATCCTTCTAAAATTCGAGTTAACTTTTCAAGCTTATTTGGAAGAACATATCAAGTTCCATGAGATTGTTATATGTTATACGCAACTTATTATGGGGTTATGAGAACAAAACTACAAACGGGCCAAGATTGGCAACATGACAACAGTAACTCATAGGTGTTATAAATCCATGATAGGGCATGCTATGCATTCTATGCCCGACCTATAATCTGGAGGTATTGGGACTATTGCCTATTTTTATACGTATAAGACATAAGTGGCCACAAGTTGGCGAATATGATGCCGATTCTCTACTGGAAGGCACCACCATTGCAAGTATTTGGTTGGGTATATCATGCATTTGCATCTATATATATATGTATTCACGACATAAGATTATACGAGCATACCATGCATATTTAAGTAGTATCGGGATAAAGGTCAACCATGGAGATTATTTGAGTTTCATTTTCAAGTGGTATCTCAAGTACCCTTTTATAGTAAATGTTTATGATTTTACTTTTCGATTTACATACTAGTAAATTTTTATTCGTACTAACGTTCCTTTGCCTGGGAATGCTGCTTTTTGTTTTGTGCGAGCAGGTACAGGCAGGGACTCTAATCGACCCATCCGCTAGGATTCAGGTTCAGTTGCAAGTTGGTAAGCTCCATCTTATCTTGGGGCTATCAGAAAATGTTTACTTTTGTTTTACAGTTTGGGTATAGTCGGGGCCTTGTCCCGACAGTGCTTATGTCACTCATAGAGGCAATTGTGGACATAATATTCTGGGTTTTCTTTTTGTATGTTTCAATCTCTAACCAATAGTCTTGGCATGTATATACATGTGTGTGTGTAAGTAGCTATGTTTTCAGTTGTGGCCTTGTCGGCTAGATAGTACATCTTTTTTTTTTTTTCGGTTTGTCTACCATTCTTTATATGGTTATTCTCTTTCAGGTCATGACCTCTGGGTCCAAGCTTCACCTTTTAGAGGTTGTGCTCCCCAATCTTTTTGCCTCACAAGTTTGGATTAGCTAGTATGTTTCAGTGGGTAACTCGATGTATTAGGGTATCGAGTGCTAGTTACGCCCCCAATTTCGGGGCTTGACAAACTTGGTGTCAACGCAGATCGTATCCCAAGGGGTCCATAAGCTGTGTCTAGTAAAGTCTTGTTTATGTGTGTGTTTTGCACCACACATATAATCAAGAGGCTACAGGGCTTTTAGGAATGGTTACATTTCATTAAAATGATAGATCGTGCTATAGTGCAAATGCATAAGAACATTTGAAATCTAAGTCGTGCTTTATATTTCTTATCTAACAGGCTATACTTGCTCCGGATATGGTTGATCGAGAGATAGGTGTGGATCCAAGGGAAGGTACTAGCCGTTCTCCACCGGTTCAAAGAGATAGATTTCCCTCAGAGGCATAGGGTGGATCTCCAGTACCCCTGGTACCAGCCTCCTCGGCACCTGTTGAAGCCCAAGGAGATGTAGTACCCCCAGCCTCACCAGTTCCATTGGTACCTGAAGAAGTTATGGACACAGGACCTCCAGTACATATTGTTCCTCCACCAGAGATCTTTGGGGAGCAAGGGATGAGAGAGGCAGTTCAGTTGCTGACTAGGATGGTTTTTATTTATGAGCAACAACTGGAGTCAGGAGTAGATATTCAGAGAGACCGGTCGGAATGTTCAAAGGTACGAGAGTTTCTTCATTTGGCCCCTTCATTATTTGCAGTATCTAGTCTTACTGAGGATCCCCAGGACTTCATAGACCATATATATAGAGTATTTTGGGTGATGAATGCCTTCGTCTAAGAGGCTGTGGAGTTGGCTTCTTTTCGGTAACGTGATGTAGCCATCCTTTGGTATGAGGCATGGGAGAGATCTAGAGGACCTGATGCTCCGCCAGCAGAGTAGGAGGACTTTTCTGAGGCCTTCCTTCCCCACTATTTGTCACGGGAAGTTTGAGAGGCCCATCTTGACCAGTTTGTCAATCTGAAGAAAGGAACCATGAGTGTGAAGGATTATAGCCACATGTTTATTTCTTTGGCAAGATATGCACCAGATATTGTACGTACCATGAGAGTCAGAGTTCATCGTTATGTCGATAGTTTGGCAGATCATTTGATCAGAGATTGTAGGGTAGCATCCCTATCAGATGATGTAGATGTTTCCCGCATACATGCTTTCGCTCAGACTACAGAGGACCTTTCTGAACGAATTCGTGATACCCACAGGGATAGAGAGGAAAGTAAGAGGGCCCGTACTATGGGGTCTTATAGGGAGCCACATGGTGATTTTAGTCCCCCTTTCCATCGATATCCACCTCGGCCAGTGGGTAGTGTCTCATCATAGGTACAGGGACCGCGGTTTGATCATTATAGTCACTGAGGACCAGGTCATAACTCAGGCCAGCCTGAAGGTCATCGACGAGATTGTTCCGTACTGGTAAGACACCCTCTCCTCATTGTACACAGTCCGGTAAGCCGCACACTGGGTAGTGTACACAAGGTTCAGGTGCATGTTATCATTGTGGGCAGATAAGACATTTTATTAGTCGGTTCCCGAGGTTGAGTAGAGGGGATCTAGCTCAGTCTTCAGGATCCACAACAACATCTTCACCCTCAGTCTGTGCCCCACGACATGGACCACAGTCTACTCAGGGTCATGGTAGACGGAGAGGTAAAAGAGATACAGGTTCAAGCGATGGCCAGATTCTCTTTTTTGCACTCATAGGACGACAGGATTCAGAGGCATCCCCTGATGTTGTTACAAGTATATTGACAATATCTTCTGAAGATTTTTACGCATTGATAGACCTTGGCTCAACATTTTCATATATCACTCCATTTATTGTTAGTAAGGTTGACATGAAATCTGAGTTGTTGCCACAACCAGTTGAGGTGTCTACACCGGTTGGCGATTGTAATTTAGCCAGTCGTGTCTATCAGGGTTGTGCGGTATTAATTAATGATCATCCAACCTCCGCTGATTTAGTTGAGTTGATTATGCTAGATTTTGATGTTATCATGGGTATGGATTGGTTGGCAGCTTGCTGTGCTAATATTGATTGTGGTGCAAAGATAGTTCGATTTTATTTTCTAGGTGAGCCAGTACTTGAGTGGAAGGGTAATGCAGCCACACCTAAGGGTAATATTATTTCATACCTTAGGGCTCAGAAGTTTATTGTTAAAGGTTGTATATACCATATGGTTCATGTACAGGATATTAATAAGGAGCCCATGACTCTTCAGTCAATTCCTATCGTGAATGAATTACCAATGGTATTCCCTGATGATCTTCCAGGAATTTCGTAAGAACGAGAAATTGATTTCGCTACAGACTTGCTTCCTAATATACAACCAATATTGATTCCTCCCTACAGAATGGCACCTGCAAAACTAAGAGAATTGAAGGAACAACTGAAGGACTTGCTCGATAAAGGCTTTATCAGGCCAAGTACTTCCCAATGTGGTGCACCAGTGCTCTTTGTTCGAAAGAAATATGGATCCTTGTGGATGTGTATTGACTATAGACAACTAAATAAAGTCACTATAAAGAATAAATATCCTCTTCAATGATTGATGACTTATTCGATCGGTTACAAGGTGCAAAATGCTTTTCCAAGATTGACTTGCGTTCTGGTTAACATCAGTTGCGAGTCAGGGAAGTTGTTATCCCAAAAACAGCATTTAGGACGTGGTATGGCCATTTTGAGTTCCTTGTCATGTCTTTTGGGATTATAAATGCCCCAGCAGCTTTTATGGATCTTATGAATCGGGTCTTCAAACCATTCTTGGTTGAATTTGTGATTATGTTTATTGATGATATTCTTATATATTCACGGTCGGAAGCAGAGCATGCAAACCACTTGCGAACCATATTGCAAACTCTCCAAGATTGCAGGTTATATGTTAAATTCTGTAAATGTGATTTTTCGCTTACCTCAGTAGCTTTTCTTTGACATGTTATTACAAGTGAGGGTATTAAATGTTAATGGATGAAAGATTGAAGCAGTGATGACTTGGCCGAGGCCCTTGAATGCGACGGAGGTTCGCAGCTTTTTAGGCTTGGCGGGGTATTACCGAAGGTTTGTGGAGGGATTCTCTTCTATTTCTGCACCACCAAAAAAATTGACACATAAAGCAACGAAGTTTCAGTGGACCGAGGCATGCGAGCAGAGCTTTTATGAACTTAAAAAAAGGCTTACCACTGCACCTGTCCTAATTCTTCCAGATGGTAATGAGGGCTATGTTGTTTATTGTGATGCCTCAAGAATTGGCCTAGGTTGTGTTCTCTTATGTAGCATGGTAAGGTTATTGCATACGCCTCTAGACAGGTACGGAAGCATGAGCAGAATTATCCTACACATGATCTTTAGTTGGCTACAGTTGTCTTAGCCCTAAAAATTTGGTGACATTATCTATACGGGGTTCATATAGATGTGTTCACTGATCACCAGAGCCTTCAGTATTTACTTAAGCAGAGGGAGTTGAACCTACAACAAAGGAGATGGCTAGAATTATTAAAGGAGTATGATGTTGACATTTTATATCATCCCAGCAAGGCTAATGTTGTTGCTAATGCGCTCAGCCGGAAGTGCATAGGTAATCTAAGTCATGTTGAAGCTGATAAGGCTGGAATTACAAAAGACATATGCCAGCTAGTTAATTTGCAAGTACACTTGGTAAATGCAAGAGGCGGAGGTGTTGTCTTTAAGAATATGGCATAATCTTCCTTTGTGACTGCAGTGAAAAGGCGGCAATATGAAGATCCCGAGCTTAGGAAATTAAGGGAAAATATTCCACAGCAGCAACACCCCTTATTTGAGCTAACTCGAGATGGAGTCCTTAGATACCAGGGTCGCTTATGTGTACCGACAGCTGGGAAGCTCCGTACAAATATTCTTTCAGAGGCCCATTATTTTAGATATGAATCTCACCCTGGAGCAACGAAGATGTATTAGGACCTTCGACATATATATTGGTGGAATGGCATGAAAAAAGATATTGCGGAGATGGTAACTGAATGTCCCAACTGTCAACAAATTAAAGCAGAGCATCAGAGGCCTGGAGGCCTAACCCAGTATATTGAGCTTCTGTCATGGAAAAGGGATATGATAAATATGGACTTCATCACTGGGTTGCCTCCCACTCCACGATAGTTTAATTCCATTTGGGCAATTATCAATAGGCTGATAAAATATTCTAATTTATTGCCAGTTAGGACGACATATTCAGGTGAAGATTATGCTAGGCTTTACATTCAGGAGATTGTTCGCCTTTACGGAGTTCCAATATCTATTATCTCAGATCGAGGAGCTCAATTTACAACACATTTTTGGAGATCGTTTCAGAAAGCTCTAGGCACTTAGGTAAATCTTAGCACCACCTTTCATCCACAAATTGATGGATAGGCAGAACTTACTATTTAGACGGTTAAGGAAATGTTACGTGCTTCTGTTTGGATTTTAAAGAAATTTGGGATCAACATATACCTCTTATCGAGTTCGCTTATAATAATAGCTTTCAAGCTAGTATTCAGATGGCCCCTTACGAAGCACTATACGGGCGGAAGTGTAAGTCCCCAATAGGTTGGTTTGAGCTCGGGGAAGCAAATTTGCTAGGTCCCTATCTAGTCCAACAAACGATTGAAAAGGTTAAGCTTATTAGAGATTGGCTTCATACAGCACAGTGTCGACAGAAGTCTTATACAGATATTCACCAACGGAACTTAGAGTTTGAGGTAGAAGATTGGGTTTTCCTGAAAGTATCGCCTATGAAGGGCATCATGCGATTCAGAAAGAAAGGGAAGCTCAGTCCTAGGTACGTTGGACCGTATAAGATTATTCGGAAGATTGGTAAGGTGGCATATGAGCTTGATTTGCCTTCAGAATTGGAAGTAGTTCATCCTGTAGTTCATGTTTCTATGTTGTGGAAGTGCATTGGAGATCCTTCACGTATTATGCCCATTGAAAATATTTGTATCGCTGAGGATTTATCTTATACAGAGGTACCAATAGCAATTTTAGATCGGCAAGTAAGGAAGCTTCGAAATAAATATGTAGCTTCTGTGAAAGTGTTATGGAGAAATAACAACGTCGAGGAAATGACTTGGGAAGCGGAAGAGGAAATGAGGAAGCAGTCCCCCCAACTGTTTACGACTTAAGGCGAGTCACATTTCGGTTAATGGCAATTATTTCTTCACAACGACTTAGTTATATTTTAAGTAGCTTGAAGGTGAAATTTATATGTCTTCTTACGAGATAACTATGCAAACATTACTAGCTAAGATTTTTAGAATTTAATTTCAGGTTTGCGACTGTAACAAATATAGACTCGCAAATAAAGTACTGTGAGAAAAAAAATACAACCAAGGAATTGTCTAGATCCATTCACGGGCGAATGTTCATAAGGGGGGGAGAATGTAAGATCTCGTACTTTTTGTCTAATCGTGCATAATATATGTGGCGTAGTATGGCCTGGTTATATGAGGTGTATATGACTTTGTATCATACATTGGAGATTAAGATTTCTAGTAGGTGGCAATATCAAGGAACTAAACAAAAGTTTCAGGTCAAAGGACCCCCTCAAACAAAGTTCATGATAAAAGAAATGTTAGGTTGAAGTTTCTCTAATAATATTTTCTTAACTTTGGGTCAAATGTCATGGATGTTTTCTCCAAATATACAAAGATTTAGAAGTCCTATCACCATTAAATCGAAGGCCTATGAGTCTAGTTTGCAACGCAAAAAACCTCGTATCTAACCGACATCGGAGTAGAAAGTTATGAGTGTTTTACTACGGACTGCCGGGGCAGAATCCGGATCAAGTAAAAAATGTGGTATGCCGGCTTACTCAACGGTTTAAGCCATGAAAACATTTCATTTTACTTCCAAACCAGAAATAAAGCTTAAGAGAGGATTCCTATGGAGTACTTGCATGATAAAGGTCAGTTTTTGACGATTTCTACCATTAAAGATTACCCCCGTGCCTACAAACGTGATCTCTACACGTGGCAATCGTTTTCCCTTCTATTAGCTGCATTTGGAGCAAGTTTTTGAAGATATAAATTTTTATTTACTGGTGTTTCTTCAAGGTTTACACTTGGTTAACTAAGGTAATCATCTCGGGAATCTTTTATGATTGTTTTTATGAAGTTTTACGGACATTTCGTTAAGTTGAGGCCATTTGGCAAATCTGCCGATTTAAGAACAATTATGAACTGTTTATAGGTGTGTACCAGTTTTGTGTATATAGTGTTTGTGAATTTTAGGACGTAAGGAATAACTTTCGTGAAGAAGCTACGGCCATTCGAGCGTTCATTGAAAAGGTATGTTAAGGCGAAGCTACGTCCCTCATTTTAGTACCACTCCTGAGATATTCCTAAAACGCCGAATGTGATATTTTGCTATTCTCTTGCTAGAAAGACCTTTAGTGAAAGGCATTGGGACCTCAGCTGAATTATTTTCATAAATTTGTTATTTTGATATTTCACTCGTTCGGATAAATCGAGTGTTCGATATCTGTATGTCATTCTATCAGTTTCCTTGATTATATGTCCGCACGTATGAATTCGTATTCTTCCTTGGGTGATGTTAATTAAAATGTCATGCGAGACCCTTACTACTTGTGACCAGCCCACTTTCTTCACTAAGGTTATTATTAAAGAAGAGCTTGAAAGTAGCTCACGACCTTCAGTGGTGTCAGATTAAAATGTCATGCTAGACTACTAATTCTACTGGCGTTCCCATTTCGTAGCTCGAGCATCCTCAGTGGTGTCAGAAACCTGACTAGAGCGGTGCCTCTTCCTTCGAGCACGGGTGGGCAAAGGGCTGTGCAATGTCATCACTGAATAATGCATCAAGCACGGTGTCATCAACAAATGCAGTAGGTGCAGACTCTGGCTAATCTGTGGGAGGGGATATGATGGCATCAAGGTCGGCCCGAAGACTGTCCAACTCGGTCCAGATAGAGGATAGATCTGCGACGGCGGCTGGTCATGCGATGACTCTCAATTCGAAGGCATCCAAGCGCTTATGAACGGCCTAGACATTCTGGTCCATCATGGTCTCCATCCTCCGCTCCATTCTATCCCCAGACTCTACAATAGACTTCTGCATACATGGCTTCACATGATAACGCAGTGTGGCAATCTGAGCCTCCAATTTCGGAACACGAGCCAAGGGAACCACAGCAACTCCTGAAGGCAGGGTCACTCTGGATAAGCTAGAGGCCAGACTAACGGCCTGTGACGGGGAGGCCGGGGCATCATCAGTGTGTGCTGGAGGGAAAAGGTCATCACCCTGCTTCTGCTCCATATCATCTACTAAATCTGTTCCCAAATGAGGTACATCGACCTGCGGCTCTCTGTGTGGTGCCGCCACATTCGCCTCATCCCAAATCAGGCCTATATACAGGGTCCCCGTTCCCCGAATCAACTTGTCACAATGCCAGATCACCAGTCTAGAGTCC
>JAJOOE010000750.1:0-42807 GCA_036250405.1 Solanum raphanifolium | reverse complement strand
CTTCTAGTATTTGTCTAGGTTGTGTTTTGATCCATCAGGGTAGAGTTATTTCTTATGATTCCAGATAGCTAAAGCTTCACAAGAAGAAATGCCCCACTCATGACATGGAATTGGTGGTCGTAGTTTTTGCGATAAAGATTTGGCGGCACTTACTTGTATGGAGTTCACTGTGAGGTATTAACCCATCATCGTAGTCTTCAGTATATTTTCATCCAAAGGGATCTTAATCTGAGACAACATAGGTGGTTGGAGTTACTAAAGGATTATGACTTTTCTATGTTTTATTACCTGAACAAGGCTAATGTGGTAAAAGATGCCTTGAGCAAAAAGGTAGTGAGTATGGGAAGTTCGTCTTTCTTAGCTATGAAGGAGTGACTTGGCTTCGTACATTCAGCCTTTCGCTAACCAGGTGATTAGACATATGCTTTTGAGCCAGGCAGAGTACTTGCTTGTGTGGAGGCTAGATCTTCTTTTATAGAGATCGTATATGTATTCATAGAGTTAGTGAGTTAGTTCGGCTTATTCTTTAAGATTCCCATTATTCTATATATTCTATTATCATATTGATGTTGCGAAGATGTAACACCCCGAATTCGAAAAAGGGCAATGTAACCATTTTCAGGAGTTGCAGGTGCCAGCCAACATAGGCCACCCACGGCCCGTGGATGGGAGCACGGACCATAGGTGTGGTCCGTGGTTGACAACCCAATTCACTGCAAAGGTACAGAACAATGGCCTAACCAACGGAACGTTGGTCAGACCACGTTCTGTGGTCAAGGGTTTGTAGGTCAGGACCCCAAAAACCACTTTCTAACCACGAACGACGACCGTGCAGGACGGATCGTTGGTCAGTCCACGGTCCGCCATCAATGGTCCGTTGGTGGTAGGTTCGGTAGTTAGTTAAGGGGTAGTTGGGTCTATTCCTAATTACTTTATCCCTATACTACGTCATTTTACCCTTCAATAAGACCCATATATAAGTGATTCCAACCTCCAAATTAGTTCATTCTCTTCAAATTCATCAAAAGAAGAACTCTCAAATATTTCTCTCTCTAGAAAACTTGCAGAGGAAGGATTCTACCTAGGGTTTCAAGTCAAGTCTAAATCCCTCCATTGAAGATAAGCAATTACCTTCAAGGTATGATAATTTTCATCCATGGATTTCTTCCATTCATGGAGTTCCCAAATTCTCCTATTTTCAAAGTTAGAAATCCCCAATTGAGTTAGGGTTTTCCTTCAATTGTCATAGGTTCTCTTAATTATTGATTTAAATGATTGAATTATGATCTCTTATGCGTGAATTGATGAAATACTATGATTTTATGATGATTTCCCCTATGAACCGATGTAATCCCCATGTTTTCCAAGTTATGATCATATGATGTGGGATTTTGATTATGAAGGAAGAGTTTTATGAAATCAAGCATGTATTAATAGAGTTACATGAATTTATGATGAAATCCATATCTAACCAATACTTTTTTCAAAATGTTGATAATTGAAAGTGGGTTTTGAACCTTGAAAGATAAGTTATGGAATTATGCATGTTCTTGTGAAATCTATGCAAATGTTTTAAGGATGTTTTGAGAGTAAAGTATCAATGACGATGTTGTTGTTGTGTTGTTGAAAGGAATTTTGTTATATACACATAAAAGAATGATGTGAAAGGTTTTCTCACAAAATAAGTATTCGAGGGTTGAAAGGTCTTCTCATCTAATTGAATCAAAGATTAAGAGCTATCCTAATGAAACCTAGCTTGGATTGGTTATTGAATGGTACCTTTTCATGGATGATGACTTAGCTTGGATTGGCAAAATGACGTGCACTTTCATGGATAATAAGAACAAGTAATAAATGACTATTCTATGGGATTTATGCTTAGCACCGAGAGGATATTGAGATGAAAGCTCTCCCGTTAGTATAGGTCGGGTTTATAGAAGCAATCTCCTTATCCCTTACCTATGTGCCCCCATAGGATGATTGTCTAGATAGACATTAGCTAGTGGATCCACCTAAGATAGAAGTTCATGGTCCTTAACTTGGCAAGTAGGACAACCCCTTTATCGGTGTGGCAGACACCAGGGGATGATGTTATAGCTCACGTGGTCTCTATGTTGGTTAAGGCTAATTCCCACAATAATACTGAACTAAGGTTACTTCAAGAAGTATCGCACATGTGTTAAAAGGCTTTAAATATGTTAGCTTGCATTGACCATATTTTATGACTTATGTTTTCTAACCTTTTTATATCATGTGTTAGCTTGGTCAATTACATTTCATAAAATGTCCCCTTTTTGCATGATTTAAATGTTTTATGCATAGCTATCATACTTGGTACATTGTTTTGTACTAACGTATACTCTTGCCTATATTTGCCCAAATATAGGGTCTGATAATTAGGTTTCTCAGTTTCGTGGCTAGTGGTTAATTGTGAGGTTTCCAAGCTTTGATGAGTCCTCACGCTTCAAGGACGAACTTTCATTGTTCTTAGTTTACTTCCTATATTTCAGTTTTGGACATGATGAATGAGCTAGGCTCAATTTCACTCTATTGTATTAGATGGCTAATGAGACAAGTGTTTTAGACTTCCGCGTTACTATTATAAAACTTTGGACTTGAAATGATGTATTTACTTCATTTGTTGTATTTCTTATGTTATGAATGCTAATTGGCTTGTATGGGGTCTCTCAGGGTCCTATAGACCATGTTACATCTAGGGTGTACCCCTGGGTCATGAAAAACTTTGTAATCAGAGCACAAGGTTTAGAATGGCTCAATGATGTCTCATAAGCGACATCGAGTAGAGTCTTGTTCATGAGTATTAGGCGCGCCACATTCATGAATGAAAGGCTACAAGATGATTAGGAAACTACACTTCTTTCATTACTCTAAAGTCGTGCGATAGAGTTTAAATCTATAAAGTCTCTCTCCTAATCCTTATCTGATGCTCTACAGAACATGGCTACTCAAAAAGCTTATGCTAGAAGGAATGTAAGGGAGAATGCAGAACAAGAAGCTCATCCCCAAGCTCCTCAAGTTCCGATCGATCCTTTGGCTGAGCAAGTGACTAATGCAGAGTTTAGGGCTGCTTTATAAGTGTTGGCTCAAGCCTTAACGGCCTAAGCCAATAGGGAGGATACGGTTCCCGTGAACCCAAATGTGGGTACAGTGGCTTCTAGAGTGAGGGACTTTACTAGGATGAATCCTCCAGAGTTTCATGGTTCTAAGGTTGAGGAAGATCCTCAAGAGTTCATTGATGAGGTCTACAAGGTCTTGATGATCATGGGAGAAACGCCGGTGGAAAAGGTGGAGTTGTCCGCTTATCAACTTAAAGGTGCTGCTCAAATATGGTATAACCAATGGAAATAAGGGAGATCGGAAGATGCAGGTCCTATTGATTGGGAGAAGTTTAAGGCCGTTTTTCTTGATAGGTTCTTTCCCCTTGAGATGAGAGATGCAAAGGTGCTTGAATTTATCAACCTTCTTCAAGGAAGTATGAGTGTAAGGAATATGCTTTGAAGTTCACACAATTGTCTAAATATTCCCCAACAATGGTTGTCAATCGTACGGCAAGGATGAGTAAGTTCGTTTTGGGTGTGTTTGAAATGGTGGTTAAAGAGTGTTGTACCGCCATGCTTATTAATGACATAGACATCTCTCATCTCATGGTTCATGCTCAACAGATCGAAGGGGAGAAACTTGAGGAAAAGTCTAGGGAGACAAATACGGCTAAAACCGGTGATGATAATTTCTCTCATGCAAGGTCCGAGGGACATGGTCTTCCTAGGTTTCGACAAAAGTTTATTGGTCAAGGTTTCTCCAATGCTCCTTCTAAGTTCAACAAAGATAGGGTGTCTAACCCTAAGCCTCAAAGAAGGAGGTAATGGTAGTGGATCTTCATTGCCTATGTCTACTTGTACTAGGTGTGGAAAGAAGCACGAGGGTAAGTACCTAGATGGCACGGATAGTTGCTTCAGTTGTGGTCAGAGTGGTCATAAGATGAGGGATTTCCCAATGCTTACGACTAATAAAGAGAGGGCAAGCAAGCTCGTCCTAGTGGTTTGGGTTTCAATGCTCCTAAGAAAAAATGATTCTATGCACTTCAGACTCGTGGTGAACAAGAGGGTTCTCCCAATGTGGTTACCGGTATGTTGAAAGTTTTCCAACTTGATGTTTATGTTTTACTTGATCCCGGTGCTACCTTCTCTTTTGTGACGCCATATGTGGCTATGAGGTTTGATGTTCTTCCGGATGTGTTGTTAGATCATTTTTCTGTCTCTACTCCTATTGGTGATTCTATTGTGGCTAAGAGGGTCTATAGAAAGTGTCTCGTTTCCTTGTCCCATAAAGTTACTCTTGTTGACTTGGTAGAGCTTGATATGCTAAACTTTGATGTTATCATTAGTATTAATTGGATGCACTTATGTTATGCTTCTATTGATTGTAGAACTCATGTAGCCAAGTTTCAGTTTCCAAATGAGCTTGTCCCAAAATGGAAAAGGGGAAATTTTATTCCCAAGGATCAGTTTGTCTCTTGTCTTAAAGCTAGAAAGATGATTTCTAAGGGTTGAATTTACCATCTAGTTGGGGTAATGGATGTGGATTCCAAAAACCCCTACTCTTGAGTTAGTCCCCGTTGGTAATAAGTTTTTGGTAGTGTTCCCAGATGATTAACCCAGTATTCCTCTCGAGAGGGAAATACACTTCAGTATCGACCTTCTCCACCATACGCAACCTATTTTTATTCCTCATTATCATATGGACCTGGCAGAACTAAAGGAGTTGAAAGAACAATTGAAGAATTTGTTGGATAAGGGTTTCATCTGATCGAGTATCTTTCCATAGGGTACTCCAATCTTGTTTGTTAGAAAGAAAGATGGTTTTCTTCATATGTGTATTGACTATCGTCAGTTGAACAAGGTGACCATTAAGATTAAGTATCCTCTTCCAAGGATAGATAACTTGTTTGACCAACTTCAAGGAGCGAGTTATTTTTCTAAGATTGATCTTTGATCAGGTTATCACCAATTAAAGGTGAAGGAGGATAATATTCCGAAGACGACTTTTAGAACTCGGTATGGTCATTCTGAGTTTTTGGTAATGTCATTTGGATTGACTAATGCTCCGGTGGTATTTATGTATTTGATTAATAGAGTGTTTAGACAATACCTTGACATGTTTGTGATTGTGTTCATTGATGATATATTGATTTATTCGAGAAGTGAGAACGAGCATATTGATCATTTAAGGATCGTGTTGCAAATTCTTAAGGAACAACAACTCTTTGCAAAGTTTAGCAAGTGTGAGTTTTTGTTAAGTCTGTAACTTTTCTTGGTCATATTGTTTCAAGTAAGGGCATTGAGGTAGATCCTAAGAAGACAGATGCGGTCAAGAGTTCGCCTAGACCACTAACCCATTCGGATATTAGAAGTTTCTTGGGTTTAGCCGGTTACTATAGAAGGTTTGTTGAGGGATTCTCTTCAATTGCCTCTCCTTTGACGGCTTTGACTCAAAATAAGGCTAAGTTCATATGGTCTAAAGCGTGTGACAAGAGTTTCCAAGAGCTGAAGGATAGAGTTACTTCCGCTCCGGTGTTGAATTTACTGAAAGGGACCGATGGTTTTCTTATATATTGCGATGCCTCGAGAATTGGGCTAGGTTGTGTAATTGAGAAAGTTATTGCCTATATCTCAAGGCAACTTAAGATTCATGAGAAGAATTATCCTACCCATGACCTTGAACTAGCGGCGGTTGTTTTTGCCTTAAAGATTTGGAAGCATTATCTGTATGGTGTTCATGTCGATGTGTTTACCGACCACAAGAGTATGCAATATATGTTTAATTAAAAAGATCTAAATATTCGCCAAAGAAACTGGCTCGAGTTAATGAAAGATTATGATATGAGTGTTCTCTACCATCCCGGAAAGGCAAATGTGGTGGTGGATGCTCTTAGTCGGTTATCCATGGTATTGTTGCTCATATTGAAGAAGGTAAGAAAGAGTTGGTCCGCGATGTTCATAGATTGGCCCGATTGGGTGGTCAGTTAGTGGACTCTACCAAGGGTGGTATTATGGTTCACAATGGCTTGGAGTCTTCTTTTGTGGCGGATGAGAAAACCAAACAAGGTCTTGATCTAATTTTGGTTGACATAAAGGAAGTAGTGCTTCAGAAATCCGTTGAGGGTTTCTCCAAGCGGGAGATGGTGTACTTAGATATCAAGGTCGTTTGTCTGTTCCTAATGTTGACAACTTGAGGGAACATATCTTGTCAGAAGCCCATAGTTTACGGTATTCCATTCACCAGGGAGCCACCAAGATGTACCGTGATTTACGGGAGGTCCATTGGTGGAATGGGATGAAGATGGATATTGCGGAATTTGTAAATAAGTCCTAATTGTCAACAAGTGAAAGTTGAGCGTCATAAACCTGGAGGTTTATCC
The DNA here is from genome assembly GCA_036250405.1 of Solanum raphanifolium. Taxonomy (NCBI): domain Eukaryota; kingdom Viridiplantae; phylum Streptophyta; class Magnoliopsida; order Solanales; family Solanaceae; genus Solanum; species Solanum raphanifolium. The sequence goes on along the minus strand of JAJOOE010000750.1, from coordinate 36,368 downwards.
CAAGAAATTAGCATTCCTACTTTGAAGTGGAAGATGTGAATATGGACTTCATTATTGGTTTGCCTCACACCCGGTGACAACCTGACTCAATTTGGGTTATAGTTGATCAGATGACGAAATCGGCTCATTTTATTCCCGTCACGGTTTCCTATTCGGCGGAGGAATATGTGAAGTTGTACTACACAAAAGTGCTAAACTTACGTGGAGTGCCTTTGTCCATCATTTCCATCATGGTACCCAATTCACTTCTGTCACGACCCAAACCGTCGTGATAGGCACCAAGACTAACCCTCCGGTGGGAGAACCACTACTACAACCCAAACCAAGCAACTAAAGCAAAAACTAAGGCATTTAAGTTACAAAAGTAAGTTAAATACTAAGGAAAGAAATAGGGAGTTCCCATAAACTCCAAACAAAAGTCTAACAATTAAAACGAAATGCGGAAGTAACACCTAGAACCTGAAAGTCAATATACCAAAACATCTAAAGTTCAACAAGTCTAAACAAGAAGGGACGTAACCCCCAAACTAACGAACTAATCAACTAACTAGAAAAGTCTAAGTCTGAAATGTGGACATAGACGGAAAGAGAACTCATGGCATCCCGGAAGAATTGGCTCACCCTTGAATTCGGACGATCACTAATCTTCTAAGCGAGGTTTGTCAATAGCCGTCGGAAAATGCCCTGTACTTAACAAAAATAAGAGCAAGTGCAGTATCAGTACACAACCATAGTGTACTGGTAGGATCACGCGGCTATCCCACTAAGTGTAACATAAGCAAGTCATTACAACATTATAAACATGCAAAATACCGAACATATACAATATCATTTATGACATGCTCAATAATATACACAATTATGACAAGTCATTGGTCCTCTCATTGAACACAAACCCAAAGAGTTAGCATACCGGAATGTGGTACCTAATCCAATGTTCATGCCAAAACGTGGCAACTGATCCCAATTAGTTATGCCGGAATGTGGCAACCGATCCATTCAAAACACCACAATCACAAGTATCTCATTACAACAACTGTGATCAATAATGCAACATTCGCATACATACAAGTATCATAATGAAGCAAGAACAAACATACATCACACAATCATAGAACCATAACCATCACCTACCTCGAAACAATCTTGAAACCCTAAGAAACTTGATCCTTTTCTTTTCGGATTCGTTCCGCTTGTGCTTGGTCTACAAACAATCATAATAACACGAGAATCAATAAACAATCACTAATTACCCGAATTTGTAACAATTCAATGAACCCTAGATAATACCCATAATCTCAAATATCCATAATAGGGTTGTTTCCACCATAGAATCTAGATCAGAACCCTCCCCCATCGATAATTACCCATTCTATTATGTTCTACGAATCGAAAAACGGATTCGGGGAGTGAAAAGCTTACCTTTAGCCTGAAGAATGGTGGAAAATTGTCAAGAGTCGCTTAGGGTTCGTTCCTTAGCTCTAAAAATCAAAAAGTGCAGAATAAAGACATTTAGGGGTTTATTTACGACTTTAAGTGGCCTCTGGCCGGTCATAATAGCCCTCACCCCGCTTCAGCGGCACCGCTAGAGAGACCAAAACTAGCGCCAAAGCGGCTTGCACGAAACAGTGAGCTATTTTAATAATTTCAAGACCCCCATTTCACAACACACCTCTAACCAACGACACTCAAAAAATCCCTTCACGCTAAGATCGATTTCGGGAGTTATACTCGCCTGAATTCAATTCTGATAAGTCGTACGAATTCCTTAATGAGTTATCTATCCCCTCATGTAATCAAAATTATAAATAAATCACCCAATTGTTACCAGATTTCCCTACACGTTAATGACTCCGATTTCATCCAAATCTGGACTAGGTTGGGAGATTTCAAGTTACTACGAAAAAGTTTTTCGACCAAAAAATTTTCCCCGTTGTCTTTTCTATAACGATGGAAACCGGTCATTACAATAGATACCAATTTACCCATCACTCATTCTCAAATGACAACTTAGGAAAAATAGGCTAAAGAAGGGATGAAGTAGTACCTTAATCGACGAACAATTGGGGATACTTGTCTCACATGTCCCTCTCGGTCTCCCAAGTAGCTTCCTCAACTAGATGATGCTTTCATTGAATCTTTACGGACTCAATTTCCTTGGTACTCAACTTGCGAACATCACGATCAAGAATTACAATCGGTTCCTCCTCATATTGGAGGTCTTTGTCTAACACAATTGAGTCCCACTTAATGATATAATCTCTGTCACCATGATACCTCTTCAACACGAACACATAAAATACTGGATGAACACCCGATAGATTAGGAGGTAAAGTCAATCTATATGCTACCGGTCCTACACATTCAAGAACCTCAAAGGGACCAATGTATCGCGGACTTAGTTTGCCCTTCTGGCCAAATCTCATCACCCCTTTCATGGGTGATACCTTAAGAAGAACATTCTCACCGGTTTGAAATGCCATGTCTCTCACCTTATGATCCGCAAACTTCTCCTGTTTACTCTGGGCTACTAGAAGCTTAGCTTAAATACTCTTCACCTTATCTTGAGCATCCTTCACTAAATCGACCCCCAATGGTTTCACATCTCCAACCTCAAACCATCCTAATGGTGATCTACATCCCCTCCCATAGAGTGCTTCAAATGGTGTCATATCTATGCTGGAGTGATAATTATTATTATAGGAGAATTCACACAAAGGTAGGAACTTATCCTAATGCCCTCCTAAATCAATCATACATGCCCTCAACATGTCTTCTAATACTTGAATAGTCCTCTCTGACTGCCCGTCTGTCTGTGGATGGAAGGTTGTACTAAAAGTGAATTGTGTGCCCAATTTATCATGCAATTTCCTCCAAAACTTGGATGTGGATTGGGTACCACGGTCTAAGATGATAGAGAGGGGAACCCTATGTAACGTCACTATCTCTTTCACATACACCTTAGCCAATTGTTCAGCATTATAATCTATTCTTACTGGAATAAAATGGACTGACTTATCAATCTATCAACCACTACCCAAATAGAATCAAACTTTCCCCCAAGGTCTTAAGAAGACCAACCACGAAATCCATGGCTATCCTCTCCCACTTCCATTCCAGAATTGGCATTCTTTGAAGCAAACCTGCAGGCCTTTGGTGTTCATATTTTACTTGTTGGCAATTTTGACACTTAGCCACGAACTCAGCTATATCATTCTTCATGCCCGTCCACCAATAAATTCGCTTCAAATCTCGGTACATCTTGGTCACACCCGGATGAATAGAATATCGCGAACCATGGGACTCTATCTACAACTTTTGAATCAAATCATCATTTCGAGGAACACAAATTCTTCCTTTGAAACTAAGTACACCTTCCGCATCAAGAGTGGTCTCTTGTGCCTTACCAATTGCAGTCTTCTTTCTAAGGTCCTCCAAATTTTCATCTTCAAATTGTTTGGCCTTGATCTCATCAATGAATGTGGCCCTCACTTCAATGCTAGCTAACACCCCACCTCTTTCTGAGATACCCAACTGCATGAACTTAGACTCTAAGGTCTGAATTTCCTTAGCAAAAGGTCGCTTGGTTATACTTAAGCAAGCTAAACTACCCATACTCACCGCCTTTCGACTCAAAGTGTCTGCCACCACATTAGCCTTCCCCGGATGGTATTGAATGGTCACATCATAATCTAAAAGTAACTCAATCCACCTTCATTCTTAAATTCAGATCCTTTTGAGTGAACACATGCTGCAAACTGCGATAATCAGTAAATACCTCACACTTAACATCATAAAGGTAATGCCGCCAAATCTTAATAGCAAACACTACTACTACCAACTCCAAATCATGTGTTGGGTAATTTCTCTTATGCACCTTCAATTGACGCGAGGCATAACCTATAACATTCTTATCCTGCATCAACACAGCACCAAAACCCGAATGTCAAGCATCACAATAAATAATAAAAAATTTACCTTCAACCGGTAATGCTAGATAAGCGCGGTGGTCAAGAGAGTCTTGAGCTTCTGGAAGCTCTCCTCACATTTTTTCAGTCCATTCAAATGGTATCTCCTTTTTGGTCAAATTGGTCAAGTGTGTGGCCATAGAAGCAAAGTTCTTCACAAATCGGCGATAATAGCTAACGAGCCCAACAAAACTCCTAATTTTCGTCACAGAGCTAGGCCGAACCCAATTCTTAACCGCCTCAATCTTTTAAGGATCTACCATTACCCCTTCTTTTGAAATTACATGCCCCAAAAAAGCAACTGAAGCCAACCAAAATTCACACTTGAAAAATTTAGCATACAACCTTTGTTTCCCAATAACACCTAAAACAGTACGAAGATGGCCAGCATGCTCTTCCTTATATTTCGAATATATCAAAATATCATCAATAAAGACTATGACGAAAGAATCAAAAAATGGCTTAAACACCCCATTCGTTAAACTCATAAAAGATGCAGGCGCATTGGTCAAACCAATAGACATAACCAAGAAGTCATAGTGCCCATAACGAGTTCTGAATGCCATCTTGGGCACATCCTCGGGCCTAATTTTCAACTGATGGTAGCCAGACCTTATATCAATCTTGGAGAAAACTGATGCACCGTGCAATTGGTCAAAAAGATCATATATTCGAGGCAAAGGATACTTGTTTCGAATAGTGACCCTATTCAATTGTCGGTAATCTATACACATTCTCATACTACCAAAAATGCATAACACTAAGCCCTATCATCTTGACGAGCCACTTCCCTGCCTTGTTGCACGTTACCCCTGCCTGCATTACCAATTCCTCTACCTCCACGGCCTCGTTGATTACCTCCTCGCCCACCTTGTGGACGCCCTCGACCATTATTACCATTCCCCGCGAGTACCACTGCTTTAGACTACTACTGCACGGAATCTAACACACGTGGGTGGGGACAATCTCTCATCATATGCCCAGGTTCACCATAATTGTAACATGTACGATCAAAAGAGGGTCTGATGCCCGTCAAAGGTGCGACTCCTTGGCTATCCTGAATAGAATTATAAGGTGGAGCTCCCGAGTAATTACCTATAGAAGTGGGGATAGCAGACTGAATTGTCTTGGCTGCAAGTGTTGGCCTCCCTGAACCTCTAGAATAAGAACTTTGGAAGTTGCTTGAATTCTTGGCCCTTTTTGCCAATGACTTAGCCTGACCATCTCGCCTCACCCCATCCACTTTTTTAACATAGTTTGTTACCTTATTAAAGCTCCTCTCTGCAGAAGTCATAAGAACAGATAATACTTGCAACTAAAAATTTAGTCCCCTAATAAATAACCGGATCCTATCCTCCTCAGTAGTCACCCATTGAGTAGCATATCTAGACAAAGAATGGAACTTGGCCTCAGAAGTAGCCACAAACATACCACCCTGTTCCAAAGCCATAAATTCATCTTTCTTACGATCTCTCTAAGTCCAAGGCACATACTTCTCTAGAAACAGAGCATGAAATTGGGTCCAAGTAAGTGGAGGTAAAGTTGAAGATCTACATTTCATATACACTCTCTATCACTGTTTAGCCTCACCTTGAAGTTGAAAGGACACAAACTCAACCCCATGTTGATGGACAATTCCCAACTTATGAAGCCTCTCATAGCAATCTAAGATAAACTCATAAGAATCCTTATTCTCAGAACCAAGAAACATAGGAGGCTTTAGCTTCAAAAACTTATTCAACATTTCATGCTCATTACCAGTCATAACAGAATCCAACAAAGGACGGAAGAAAGCATCATAAGGGCATCAAGTATATCACAAATCATATCAAACTTTGAGGCAAATCCCACAGATACATAAGGATAAGTAGAACTTGGATCAAATAACACATTAGCAATCCGGTCACAGACAAGAATAGTACCTGTGATCACTGCGTCAGACGTCTCTGCCTCATTTTTTCCCGAAAATGCATAACACTGAGCCTTATCATCTTGACGAGCCACTTCTCTGCCTGGTTGGGTGTTACCCCTGCCTGCATTACCATTTCCTCTACATCCACGGCATCGCTAATTACCTACTCGCCCACCTTGTGGACGCCCTAGACCATTATTACCTTTCCCCGTGGGTACCACTATTTTAGACTGCTGTTGCGCGGAATCTAACACACGTGGGTGGGGACAATTTCTCTTCATATGCCCAAGTTTACCACAATTGTAACATGTACGATCAAAAGAGGTTCTGTTGTCCGTCAAAGGTGCGACTCCTTGTCTATCCTGAATCGAATTATAAGGTGGAATTCCCGAGTAATTACCTGTAGAAGTGGGCATAGCAGACTGAATTGGCTTGGCTGCAAGTGTTGGCCTCCCTGAATCTCTGGAATAAGAACCTTGGAAGTTGCCTGAATTTTTGGCCTTTTTTGTCAATGCCTTAGCCTGACCATCTCGCCTCACCCCATCCACTTTCTTAACATAGTTTGTTACCTCATTATAGCTCCTCCTTGCAGAAGTCATACGAATAGATAATACTTGCAACACAAAATTTAGTCCCTTGATAAATAACCGGATCCTCTCCTCCTCAGTAGTCACCCATTGAGTAGCATATCTAGACAAAGCATGAAACTTGGCCTCATAAGCAGCCACAGACATACCACCTTGTTCCAAAGCCATAAATTCATCTTTCTTATGATCTCTCTAAGTCCAGGGCACATACTTCTCTAGAAACAGAGCATGAAATTGGGTCCAAGTAAGTGGAGGTAAAGTTGAAGATCTACATTTCATATACGCTTTCCTCCACTGTTCAGCCTCACCTTGAAGTTGAAAGGACACAAACTCAACCCCATGTTGATGGACAATTCCCAACTTATGAAGTCTCTCATAGCAATCTAAGATAAACTCATAAGAATCCTTATTCTCAGAACCAAGAAACATAGAAGGCTTTAGCTTCAAAAACTTAGTCAACATTTCATGCTCATTACCAGTCATAACAGAATCCAACAAAGGACGAAAGAAAGCATCATAGGGGCATCAAGTATATCACAAATCATATCAAACTTTGAGGCAAATCCCACGGATACATAAGGATAAGTAGAACTTGGATCAAATAACACATTAGCAATTCGGTCACAGACAAGAATAGTACCTGTGATCACTGCGTCAGACGCCTCTGCCTCATTCTTTCCCAAAAATGCATAACACTGAGTCCTATCATCTTGACGAGCCACTTCCCTTCCTTGTTGCACGTTACCCCTACCTGCATTACCATTTCCTCTACCTCCACGGCCTCGATGATTACCTCATCGCCCACCTTGTGGATGCCCTCTACCATTATTACCATTCCCAGTGGGTACCACTACTTTAGATTGCTGTTGTGCAGAATCTAACACACGTGGATGGGTAAAATATCTCATCATATGCCCAGGTTCGTGACAATTGTAACATGTAAGATCAAAAGTGGGTCTGCTGCCCGTCAAAGGTACGACTCCTTGTCTATCCTGAATCGAATTATAAGGTGGAGTTCCCGGGTAATTACCTATAGTAGTGGGCATAGTGGACTGAATTGGCTTGGCTGCAAGTGTTGGCCTCCCTGAACCTCTAGAATAAGAACCTTGGAAGTTGCCTGAATTCTTGGACCTTTTTGCCAATGCCTTAGCCTGACCATCTCGCCTCACCCCATTCACTTTCTTCACATAGCTTGTTACCTCATTAAAGCTCCTCCCTGCAGAAGTCATACGAACAGATAATACTTGCAACTCAAAACTTAGTCCCCTAATAAATAATCGAATCCTCTCCTCCTCAGTAGTCACCCGTTGAGTAGCATATATAGACAAAGCATGGAACTTGGCCTCATAAGCAACCACAGACATACCTCCTTGTTCCAAAGCCATAAATTCATCTTTCTTACGATCTCTCTAAGTCCAGGGCACATACTTCTCTAGAATCAGAGCATGAAATTTGGTACAACTAAGTGGAGGTAAAGTTGAAGATCTACATTTCATATACGCTCTCCACCACTGGTTTGCCTCACCTTGAAGTTGAAAGGACACAAACTCAACCCCATGTTGACGGACAATTCCCAACTTATGAAGCCTCTCATAACAATCTAAGATAAACTCATAAGAATCCTTATTCTCAGAACCAAGAAACATATGAGGCTTTAGCTTCAAAAACTTAGTCAACATTTCATGTTCATTACCGGTCATAACAGAACCTAACAAAAGACGAAAGAAAGCATCATTACCTCCCGTTCCACCCATCTTGGGAATGGTGCTAACAACAGGGGGATTAGTGGGAGCTTGAGTTGTTTGAATATAAGGAAACAGTGCAGGACCAACCAACCCTTTAAAAAATGAAATGATCTATTGAGCTAACACTGGGTCTATGGGAGGAACATCGGTAGTCTCAGCCTGCACCTCCTCATCTTTTCCCACATCCTCAATATTCTCAACATCAACATTCTCATCTATCTCTTCATGAGGCGCAGGATGGTTCTCATTCACAGGAGCATTCTCAACAGGAGCTTCATTCCCAGCAGGCGCTACTCTTCCACGGCCTCTACCCCTAGCTCTTCCTCTACCCATGTCTCGACCGCGACCTCTCACTGCAGATTCCTCAGTTGGAGTATTAACGGGAGCTACGCGCCTGACGTCGTTGTATCTAGTGTTAACCATTTGCGGACAGATGAGTGAAAGAGGTTAGATACCAATTTGAATCAACAAATACCAATTGGAATCAAGTTATAGCACTAAAGGAGACAACAGAAAACAAAGAGATTTCCTAAAGTCCAATAGCCTCTCGAAGAAAAGTAAAGGTGTCCCCGCATCATTCTGCAAGACTCTACTAGACTTGTTTTGTAGATCAACAAACCTAGGCTCTGATACCAACTTTGTCACAACCCAGACCGTCGTGATTGGCACACACACTAACCCTCCGGTGGGAGAACCACTACTACAACCCAAACCTAGCAACTAAAGCAAAAACTATGGCATTTAAGTTACGGAAGCAAGTTAAATACTAAGGAAAAAAATAGGGAGTTCCCATAAACTCCAAACAAAAGTCAAACAACTAAAACGAAATGCAGAAGTAACACTTAGAACCTGAAAGTCAATGTACCAAAACATCTAAAGTTCATTAAGTCAAAACAAGAAGGGATGCAACCCCCAAAATAACGAACTAATCAACTAACTAGAAAAGTCTATGTCTGAAATGTGGACATAAACGGAAAGAGAACCCATGGTAGCCCAGAAGAATTGATTCACCCTTGAATTCGAACGATCACTGATCTTCTAAGCGAGGTTTATCCATAGCCGCCTGAAAATGCCCTGTACTCAACAAAAATAAGAGCAAGTGTAGTATTAGTACACAACAACAGTGTACTGGTAGGATCACGCGGGTATCCCACTAAGTGTAACATAAGAAATTCAATACAACATTATAAACATGCAAAATACCGAACATATACAATATCGATTATCACATGCTCAATAAAATACACAATTATGACAAGTCATTGGTCCTCTCATAAAATCCAAACTAAAACAGTAAGCATATCGGAACGTCGTACCCGATCCAATATTCATGTCGGAACGTGGCAACCGATCCCATAATTATGTCGAAACCTGGCAACCGATCCCAATTAGTTATGCCGGAATGTGGAAACCGATCCATTCAACACACCACAATCAAAATTACAAGTATCTTCTCAAGTTCATACAAATAAGTCATGATTCATGGCATTCATCATTCATCTATCTCATTTACAACAAGTGTGATCAATAATTTAACATTCGCATACATGCAAGTATCATAATGAAGAAAGAACAAACATACATCATACAATCATAGAATCACAACCATCACCTACCTCGAAATAAGCTTGAAACCCTAAGAAACATGATCCTTCCCTTTCCGGATTCATTTCGCTTGTTCTTGGTCTACAAACAAGTATAATAACACGGAAATCAATAAACAATCACTAATTACCTAAATTGCTAACAATTCTATGAACTCTAGATTATACTCATGATCCCAAGTATCCATAATAGGGATTTTTCCACCATAGAATCTAGATCAGAACCCTCCCCGATCGATATTTATCTATTCCCTCATGTAATCAGAATTATAAATAAATCACCCGATTGTTACCAGATTTCCCTACACCTTAATGACTCCGATTTCGTCCAAATCTGGACTAGTTTGGGAAATTTCAAGTTACTACGAAAAAGTATTCCGACCCAAAAAATTTCCCCGTTGGCTTTTCTATAACGATATAACCCGATCGTTACAACTTCTTAGTTTTGGAAGTCTTTCTAAAAGGGTCTTGGTACTCGTGTTAAGCTTAGTACGGCCTTTCATCCCCAAACCGATGGGCAAGCGGGGTGTACTATCCAAATTTTGGAAGATATGTTAAGAGATTGTGTGATTGATTTTAAGGGTAATTGGAATGACCATTTGGCATTGATTTAGTTCGCATCTAACAATAGATATCACTTGAGTATTGATATGGATCCATATGAGGCATTGCATTGTAGGAGGTGTAGATCTCTTATAGGTTGGTTTGAGGTGGGTGAAGTCGCCCTAACAGGTCCCGAGTTGGTACATGAGGCCATAGAGAAAGTTCGACTCATTAGAGAAAGGTTGAAAATGGCACAAAGTCGACAAAAGTCATATGTCGATGTAAGAAGAAGAGATCATGAGTTTGATGTTCATGATTGGATTTACTTGAAAATTTCACCCATGAAGGGTGTAATGAGTTTTGGTAAGAAAGGAAAGCTTAGTCCTCGATATGAAGGCCCACATCAGATTTTGAAACGTGTTGGTAAGGTTGCTTATGAACTAAAATTGCCTAATGAGTTGGCATCGGTGCATCTAGTTTTCCATGTCTCTATGTTGAAGAAATGTGTTGGTGATCCAACAATCATAGTTCCCTTAGAAGGTTTGGGAGTTATGAAAAATCTTTCTTATGAAGAAATTCCGATGAGACTTTAGACCGACAACTCAAGAGGTTGAGAAATAAAGAAGTAGCTTCCGTGAAAGTGTTGTAGAGGAATCAATTAGTTGAGGGTACTACTTGGGAGGTCGAGGCCGATATGATGTCCCGATATCTTCATCTCTTTCTTTCTACTCCTACTCTAGCTTGAGGTAATGAGTTCCTCATTGTTTGCTCTTTGTTTTGGAGTCATGTGTCTTAAATGCTTCCATGATTTCCTTACTATACATCAGTCATGAAAAGTTAATTTTTGAGAAAATGAGTTTATTTGATTGATAATTACATGTTCATGTGCATTTGAGTACGAATTGCATGTTGACTACATAGTATGATGTTATGAGCATGTTTTTAGCTTGAAGTTGATGTTTCCTCCCCAGATCTTAGCTTGGAGCTGATGTTTCCTCCTCAGGTGTGTGTATTGCAAGCATTATGGGCTGATAGATTTAGTTCTACTCCTCTTATGATGTTTTGATTACATCTTAGCTTGGAGTCGATAATTTCTCTTTGGTTATATGCATTTAGATGAAGTTGTATTGATGGTTGCGTTGTTAGTTCCTCTCCTACTCTTTTCGTACTAGCTTGAATATCATTCGAGGAAGAATGATCCCAAGGGGAAGATATTGTAACACCTCAGATTCAAAAAAGGGCAAAGAAACCATTTTCAGGAGTTGCATGTGCCAACCAATGGAGGCCACCCACGTCCCGTGGATGGGACCACGGAGCATAGGTGTGGTATGTGGTTGACCACCCTAATTCACTGTCAAAGGTCTAGAACCACGGCCTGACCAACGGACCGTCGGTCAGACCACGGTCAGTGGTCAAGAGTCCGTAGGTCGGGGCCTAGAAACCACTTTCTGACCACGAATGACGACCGTGCATGACGGACTGTTGGTCAGTCCATGGTCCGTTGTTAGTGGTCCGTTGGTGGTGGGTTCGGTAGTTATTTAAGGGGTAGTTGGGTCTTTTCCTAATTACTTTATCCCTATACTACATTTTTTTACCCATCACTAAGACCCCTATAAAAGTGATTTCAACCCCAAATTAGTTCATTCTCTTCAAATTCACTAAAAGAAGATCTCTCAAATATTTCTCTCTCTAGAAAACTTTAAGAGGAAGGATTCAACCTAGGGTTTCAATTCAAATCTTAATCCCTCCATTGAAGATAAGCAATTAGCTTCAAGTTATGGTAGTTTTCATCCATGGATTCCTTCCATTCATGGAGTTCCCAAATTCTCCTATTTTCAAAGTTAGAAATCCCCAATTAAGTTAGGGTTTTCCTTCAATTGTCATGGGTTCTCTTGATTATTGATTTAAATGATAGAATTATGATATCTTATGCATGAATTGATGAAACTATAATTTTATGATTATTTTGCCCTATGAACCCATGTAATCCCCATGTTTTCCAAGTTATGATCATACGATATGGGATTTTGATTATGAAGGAAGAGTTTAATGAAATCAAGCATGTATTAAAAGAATTACATAAATTTATGATGAAATCCATATCTAACACATGTTTTTTTCTAAATGTTGATGATTGAAAGTGGGTTCTGAGGCTTGAAAGGTAAGTTATGGAATTATGCATGTTGTTGTGAAATCTATGTATATGTTTTAAGGATGCTTTGAGAGTAAAGTATCAATGATGATGTTGTTGTTGTGTTGTTGAAAGGATTTTTCTCATATACAAATGAAAGTATGATGTCAAAGGTTTTCTCACATAATAATGATTCTAGGGTTGAAAGGTCTTCTCACCAAATTGAATCAAAGATCTACCCTAATGAAACCTAGCTTTGATTGGTTATTGAATGGTACCTTTCCATGAATGATGACTTAGGTTGGATTGGCAAGATGACGTGCCCTTTCATGGATAATAAGAACAAGTAAGAAATGACTATTCTGTGAGATTTATGCATAACACCGAGAGGATATTGAGATGGAAGCTCTCCCGTTAGTAAAGGTCGGGTTTCTAGAAGAAATCTCCTTATTCCTTACCTATGTGCCCCCATAGGATGATTGTCTAGATAGACATTAGCTAGTGTATCCACCTAATCTAGAAGTTCATTGTCCTTACATTGGCAAGTAGGACAATCCCTTTTCGGTGTGGGTGACACCGGGGGATCATTTTATAGCTCACTTGGTCTCTATGTCGGTTAAGGCTAATTCCCACAATAATAATAAACTAAGGTTACATCAAGAAGTATCGCATATCTGTTCAAGGGCTTTAAAGATGTTAGCTTGCATTAACCATGTTTTATGACTTATGTTTTCTAACCTTTTTATATCATGTTTTAGCTTGGTCAATTGCATGTCATAAAATGTCCCCTTTTTCATGATTTAAATGTTTTGTGCATAGCTATCATACTTGGTACATTATTTTTTACTAACGCGTATTCTTGTCTACATTTACCCAAATGTAGGGTCCGACGGTCAGGTTTCTCAATTTCGTGGCTAATGGTTGATTTTGAGTTTTCTGAGCTTTGGTGAGTCCTCATGCTTCGAGGACGGACTTTCATTGTTCTTAGTTTACTTCTTATACATGATGTATGGGTTAGGCCCAATTTCATTCTTTTGTATTAGATGACTATTAAGACAAGTTTTTAGACTTCCGCTTTACTTTTATTAAACTTTAGACTTGAAATGTTGTCTTTACTTCTTTTGTTCTATTTTGTATGCTATGAATGCTAAGTGTCTTGTATGGGGTCTCTTAGGGTCCTATACGCCATGTTACATCTAGGGTGTACCCCTGGGTCGTGATAGAAGATGTATCGTGATATGTCGCAACACTATTGGTGGTGTGGGATGAAGAGATATTGCAACAATCATGGCTATGTGCTTGAACTATTAACAAGTGAAGTATAAGCACCCGAGACCAAGTGGTTTGACCCAGCGACTACACATTCCAAAGTGTAAATGGGAGGATAGAGCCATGGACTTTGTGTTAATCTTAACACATACTTTCTGAGGTTTTGGTTCTATTTGGATCATCGTGGATCAATTGACCAAGTTAGCTCACTTTCTACCAGTTCAAATTGCCTACATTTTAGAGAGATTGGATCAGATTTAACTTATAGAGACTGTGCATTTACATGGGGTGTCGGTCTTTATAATCACTGATCTTGGTACTCAGTTCACTCCATACTTTTGGAGATCTATTCAGAGTAAGTAGGGTAACTGAGTTGAGCTCAGTATAGCTTTCCACCATTAGAACGATGGTCAGTCTGAGAGGACTATTTAGATTCTATAGGATATGTTATGGGCTTCTGTTGTTGATTTTGGTAGTTAGTGGGATTAGTCTTTCGCTTTGGTGGAGTTTTCATATAATAATAGCTACCATTCGAGTATCAAGATGGAACTATTCGAGGCATTATATGGTATGAGGTGTTGTTCTCTAGTGGGTTGGTTTGATGTGTCGGGAACCACCTTATTGAGAGATTCTATGGATATTGTCTATGTGATCTAAGAGCGACTTTATACTTCCCAGAGTAGGAAAAAGAGTTATATTGATTAGAGGTTGCGGCCTTTAGAGTTCATTATTGGTCATCGGATATTTATGCGGGTATCGCCCATGAAACGCGTGATGAGATTTAGGAAGAGAGGCAAGATCTGCTCCAGGTTCATCGGTCCTTTTGAGATTTTGAGGTGGATAAGAGAGGTGACTTATGAAATAGCCTTACCTCCAGCTCTTTCGAGTGGGCATCCTATGTTTCATGTCTCCATGTTAAGACGATATGTTCTCGATGAGTCTCACGTGATTCAGTAAGATTCAATATCTCTTAATGAGCCCTTGAGTTTTGAGGAGCCTATGGCCTTTCTCAACAGACATGTTAGGCGGTTGCAGTCTAAGGAGATCCCATCAATGAAGGTTCAGTGTAGGCACCATCTGATTGAGGAAAATACTTAGGGGTCCGAGTTCGACGTGTGAACCCGAAACCCTCATCTTTTTTAGCCTTGAGGTACTTCTTTTGCTAACTTTTGCGGACGATAGTCCTTTTACTAGTTTCTATTGTGAAGACCCTTTAGGTAATTTCATTTTTGCATGGTTTTATATTTCACTCATTCCCGTAGCTTTCTTGTAGATTTTGTGTGTTGTTGGGTTGGGTGGCAAGCCTCTCAAGATGATCGATTGAGTTTTGAGCAGTTTTAGCTATTTTGGAGGCTTAAAGTTTGAAAGAGTTGACTCTAGTCAATGTCCAGAGATTTTGATGTCAGATGAGAATTTTGTCTTGTCCATCAGATCTAAAAAGGGCATTTTGTCTAGTGTGATGATCGGTTTAGGCTTCGGGGCATTCTTTTAGAGTTGGTGCGATTAGGTGTTTTAGCTTTTGAATGTTTCTATGATTTGACTTTGATCAACTTTCTTGATAAACGCGCTTGGAATGGAATTATGTCTGCACAGATAGCTCTAAACTAATGAATTTGCTCTAGAACAACCTTTGATTCGGTTCCTGAGGCAGCTGGATAATTTTGTAGTTTTAGCATTTTGTTTGATAATTTTTTGTAAGTGTTGAAATTGATCAATAGTTTAACAAGATGACCTTGGTTGGTTGTTTCATCGATTTCGTTGAGTCCATAATGTTTTTTCCAGCTAGGTATCATATTTAGTTTGTGTTGACAGGTTTCGAACGAATTTCAATCCCCCCATGAAGGGCTTTGGCTTATATGTGAATTGTTGATGCAGTACTTCTGGTGTAGCACTCCTTCCTTTTCATGATCGTGCGCCCTTAGCCGCGTTCACTAAGACCAGCCTTCCCAGACCTCCACGTTCTCAAGGCTTGTTTCACGTTCACAAAGGGTCACTTCTCTTGGCCTTCACGTTCGCAGGCCTCTAGTCGTGTTCGTGAAGGGTTGGCTACAAAGCCTCCATATTCGCGGGCCTAGCGCCACATTCGTAAAGGGTTGGCTTTTTAGACCTCCACTTTCGTGGGTAAGCCTCCACGTTCGCGAAGGACATCTCTCTGGCAGTTAAATATTTTTAAAAGTGACGAAGGCAGCATGCAAATTTCATTTACTTGTTTAGTGTTTGGGTGACTTTGGGAGCAATTCTTGGTGGAATAAAGTGATTCTTGGTTGGAGCGCATCGAGGAAATTCTCGGGCACTTTTCGAGTTCGATAAATCTTCTATTTCACTTGGTATTTTATGTAAATTTCTCTTTTATTCACTGAATTGACTCTTTTTAAGCTAAGTGAATGGTGGGGTTGTTTTGGCTGGATCGAAGCTCGGATTGTGCCCATTTTCAAGGCACAACTTCTTGGAGCAGGTTGGGACCTCGTGATGGAGTCAATTTTTTGAATCCATGTATGGATCCCACTTTTACATTTTTGGGCTCCTTTTCAATCTTAGATTCCTTGTTCGATTTTAATGTTGTTGTGCTTGTTTTTGTATTTTCTTTGTGTAACACCTTGGATTCCAAAAAGAGAAGAGATTGCAGGAGATTTTGCCTACTGGTTCACATCTACAAGACCAGTCTATGGTTCTTAGAAGTTTCTACGGGTCGCAGACCAGTCCCCTATAAAGGGAGAAAATATTTTTTGAGAAATCAAGTTTCAGAACTTTTCTACGATTAAGCAGGACGGTCCGTCAAGTGATCTAAGGGTCGTCGATAGGTCTAGTAGGAAGGTCCAAGACTTAGTGAAATTTTAAGATAAAAAGTTTAGTTCTATGATTGGGCTTTACGGGCCGTAGACAGATCTCGTCACAGTTGACTTGAATTTAAGGCTTATGAACTTTTCTATGGTGGACTAGTATGGTCCGTAGAAAGTCCTACAGACTATAGGTTCGAAAGTATAAGGGTTCAACAGTTATTTTAAGGGGCTTTTGGGTCCTTCTCCTAAGTTTTTAATGCCTAAACTAAGCAATTTTGATCCTAATTCTAAGTCCTATATAAGTATTTTAGGTCCTAAAACTACCAATTTCTAAAATAATTCTCCTAAAATCAAAATTTTCTTCTGCCAAATTTCTCTATCAAAGCTAAGCAAGAAGAAACTAGGCTTTCCACTATGGAACTCGAATTCACCATGGATTTTGGGCTTTGATCACTAAGGTATGTTAGTATTCACCTTTCTTCCAATTTTACAAGTTGAATTCTCAATTCAAAAGTTAGATTGTATTCTACCTTCATGGGTTCCTTTGAATTATGATTCAATTAATTGTTGTCTATCTTTTAATACATGAATTGATGCAATTACATATTTTTTATTTGAACTCATATGAACCCATGCATGATCCATGAATTTAGACTATAAACACATGATGAAGCTTATGAACTATGAACTATGCATTTATGATGATTTGCATATTTTATGAAATTGATGTAAATGTTTTGAGGATAATTTGAGAGTAAAGTATCAATGTTATTGTGAAAGGTTTTCTCACATGTTACTACGATCATGACTGTGAAAGATTTTCTCACATAGAGATTCATAAGGTTGAAGGGTTTTCTCACCTAAGTTGGATCAAGCTTTAGGGGCTATTCTAAATGAACTCTATCTTGATTTGGTTGCTTAATTGTGTCCTTCCATCGATGATAATATTAATATGATTAATGATTATTTCATAGGATTTAACTTAGCGTTAAGCGGGCTTTAGAGATGAAGGTTTCGGTTTAGTGTATGTGGACCTTTAGTAGAAATTCTTAAGTCCCAGAACTATGTGTCACCATCGGATTTTGTCTGAGATAGACATTAGCTAGTAGATCCACTTTAGCTCAGACTCATGTTTCTTACCTTGGCAAGTAAGGAAATCTCTTTTTGGTGTGGGATAGACACTGAATTCTATGTTTTATCTCACATGGTCTATGTCGATAAATAGTATACTTCCAAGAATAATGAACTAAGTTACTTTCAAGGTATTTCATAAAGTGTTTTTAACATGTTTAGCTTGCATTGATCATGATTATGTTTTATGTTTCTAACCTCTTATCTTAAGCTTTAGTTAGGTCATTGCATGTCATGTAAAGTTATTTTTAGCATTATTTCATAATTTTTATGCATTTATCTACTTAGTGCATTCCATATACTAATGCATATTGGTGCCTACATTATTTCACTAATGTATGGTCTGACGCTCCTTCCTCTTACACTTGTGGCTAGTTGATCTCATTGACAATTTGAAGATCAAGAGTATGTGGTCTCTGGGTTACGTCCCAACCACTTCTTTGATGTATTAGATGGCTTCTTGAGACTATGTTAGACTTTCATTTCGTCGAAATCTTTTCATATGAAAATACTACTTTTGAAATATTTATTTTTATTTTCCTAGGATGTATGCTAAGTGGTTTGTGTAGGGCCTTTCGGGGTTCTATACTCCATGTTACGCTATGGTATACTTTGGGTCATGACATTTAAGGAATATAAGTCAGTTGTGGAAAATCAAAAGACTAGAAAACAAAATTCTTCGAAGTGACAGAGGAGGAGAATACTTTTCTAGTAAATTTAATATGTTTTGTGAAGATCAAAGTATTATGCATCAAACAAGTGCTCCTTACACACCTAAACAAAAATGGGTTGGCTGAAAGGAATAATAGATCTCTAGTAGGTATGGTTAATTTTATATTGTTAATTTCTCATTTACCACACAATTTAAGGGGTGAAGTCTTACTTACTGCTTGTCATACATTAAATAGAGTACCTTCAAAAAGTATGCATATTTCACCTTATAAACTCTGATGTGTTAGACAACCAAATATCTCTTATTTTAAATTGTGGAGGTGTATATCTTTCAATAGAGTTTCTGACCATCAAAGGACAAAGTTAGGTCCTAGAGGCATAAAAAGTATGATTATAGGTATGTACAACACTAAAAAGCATATATATTTACTTGATCTAGAGCCCAATGTTGTTGTGGAATGTATTTGTATTGAATTTTTAAAAAATAATTTTTTGAATGACATTATTGCTCAAAAGTTGACTGAAGCAAATAATGTAGTCTTGATGAGGAAAATATATAACATTCCGATAAAAGGAAATGTGGCAATACTCATCTAGAGCTAAGAAGAAGTCAAAAAATTAGGAGAGAAAAAACTTCTGGTACTGATTTTATCTCCTCATAATCTTTAATTTTTCTAGTGGATGGAGATAGAACTAAATTTTGTAATCAAATGCCTATTTTTTTAATATAGAAGAAGATCCTAGAACATTTCAAGAAGCTATGTCTTCGAGAGATGCTTCTTCTTGGAAAGAGGCGATTAATGATGTAATGAATTCACTAATGTCCAATAATACTTGGATTTTATTTTATTTGACTCGTGGATCTAATCCTATAAGTTGTAAGTGGGTATTTAAAAGAAAATCTAATACATACAGTACTATACAAACTTTCAAAGCAAGGCTAGTTACAAAAGAATTTACTGAAAAGGAAGGTATTGATTACTTTGGTTTGTATACTCAGGTAGCAAGAATAACATCTATTATATATGATTTGTATGAACATCAAGTATAAAGCTTACAAAAAATAATGGAAGAACACTAGATCAGTTAGAGTATACAAATGTAATTGGTAATATAATGTATGTAGTGCACTGTACGAGGCCTCATATAGTATTTTTTTTATTAGTAAACTTTAAAGGCTTACAAGGAATCCATGTAAAATTCATTGGAAAGCTATAATTAGAATACTTGGATATTTAAAAAAAAATCATATCGCATTAAAAGGATATTTTGATGCGAGTTGGATAACAAATATAAATGATAATAAGGCTACTTTAGGTTTGATATTTACTTTGGAGAATGGTTCCATTAGTTAGCATCACAAAAAAAAATACTTCTATTTTCCATTACACAGTTAATTTTGAATTTATTGGATTAGCAGTTGTCAGAAAGAAGTAGAATGGATGAGAAACATTATGCTAGACGTAGACACGTCATTTTTTACCGAACTTAAGGTTTTACACCATTTTTAGTGCTTAAATATTTTGTTTAAATATTTAAATTAGATACTTTATGTTTCATCATATTTTAGTAAGTTTATTTTAAAAGATTTGAAAACTAAAAAAAAAAAAAAACCTATATGTTTTAATTCAATTTAAATTTAACAAATAAGCTAGTGTTTCTTATTTTTTAATTAACTATTTAACTTATCTTGTATTTAACTATTAGTTCAGGAAAGTAAGTTAATTTTTTATATAATTTAATTAAAAAAACAATTACAAACTTAAACTAACCCAATACCTCTTATCCTTAATTCACTATCCATTTCCACACCATATTACCCCACTCACCTCACATTACCCCCACTTACCCCAACTACACGTACTACTACACAGAACACTAAATATATACACACCCCTATAATATTATATACGGAGACCTGGACACAATCAGAAGGGAGGGGAAGGAAAAAAGGGAAGCATACAAAAGAAAAAAAAACGGGCAACACTCACGCACAACAACCAAAAAATACACACACACATGCACAAACACCAAGAACCCATTCAGCAAAAGCAACCAAAAACACAACAATACTACCATACTACATACGGCACACTACCAAAAAGACCACACATATATGAAAAAAAAGGAAAAATCAGCAAACATACTCACAGTTTTATTTATATTTTTCTTTCACTCGCAAACAAAAGTTGAGGTCGAGGTTCACTTTCGTGATTTTGAGTTCGTGATTTCTTATTAGGATTGTTTCCTTTTCGTGAATTGAATTTTCGCAAGAGATACCATTTAATTTTTATTGTATAATTTAATTTTCATGATTATATAATACTTGATTTCAATGTTATGAAGTTGCACGAATTTTATGTGTGTTTAATATCATTACTTTTCATCTTGTACCATATGCTATTATGAATTATCTCTTGCATCCAACCAAAATTTATCAAATACGTAAAAAATTTATTATAATAGTTTGTTTAGTCAAACTTCATTTAAAATTAAAAATGTTCATCCTAGAAATATTAAGAAATGAAGAGTTACACATTTTTTATTCTTTTGCTTTTTGTCATGACTTGTAAATATACTAAAAATATAAATCCATCTATTCGAATTTTAATATGAAATAACTTTATATTTGTTTAAGATTTTAGCCTTTTTATTATGTAAATAGTGTTTATAAATATAAATAGTAAAAAGTAATTTAATCATTAATAATACATATAAGCTTTTGAGCAATAGGTAAATATTGGGATATGCGACTTGTTAAAAATATCTGTCTCAATTAAGAATGTGGTTACACATCTTTTTTTGAGACATTAAAAATAAACTCAAGGATGTGGTGATGCACCTTGTCTAATAATATACAATTAACTTTTATTAATTTAAAGTAGAGACTTGCAAAAACTAATGAGATTATTAAGTGCGATGCAAAGAAGACAGTTATGTCTCTAATCGTAAAGACCAAGGATGCGGTTACGCATCTAGGTTAAGAGCAAATAAAAAGTTCAACAATAAAAAATGCAAACAAATAATGGTCTGAATTAATGTATCCCAAAAATAAAATAACAAAAGTATAAGTCAATAAAAGCCATCGTGCTAGAACCATGGGACTCGAGGGATGCATAATACCTTCCCCTCGGTCAATAAAATTCTTTGCCTGAATTTCTGGTTCGCAGAACAAAATAAAGAGTTATTTCCTTTTGAGTAGGGATTAAACAAAAGGATGACTTGGAACACCATAACTAATTTTCAAGTGGCGACTTTGAATAAATTAAAACAATCCCTAATCAATAACGTCACTTAAATTGAAGAAACCCTTTCGCCGCCGTGGGCAAAAAGGGGTGTGACATCTCTGGCGACTCTGCTGGGGATTAACCAGAATTCGAGTTTTGTTATATTGACTTTTACTTGATTTTATTATTTTACTTTGTGGATATATTGTGTTTGATGGCCTAATATGCAGCTTGTTGCTCATTTATTGCGTTTTATATTTATATTGTTGAACTATACTAAATTTCTTTCTCTCGCTCACACTTTATGAGTCTTTGAATACACTTATACACGTTCACAAGAATGCAGTTATGCATTTTATTTTCCCTTGACATAAAGCTGGAGTGTTTTGACACCTAGTGAAGGATATTTAGTCACATATGTTAGGCGGGGTTGTACCATCAATGAAGTTGGAATAGCGTTGCTACTGATAAGTTGCCCATCCCTGCCTCGAGTTGTCCACTCGGGTAAGCCAGTCTAGGTACCTATCTCCTTCAGGTTTGAACTAGAAGACTCTGCCTAGTTGCATCATTTGCATTGGACTTAGTGAGTTTCAATATAAGAGTTAGGTCCGTCTAGGACAAGTATCTCACTCTTTCTTGACCATTTAGATCATTTTTTATGCTACATGAAAAACGTATTTTTTTAGAAAGTCTTGAATAATAATGCATTTGTCAAGTAAAATTTCAATATTTTAATGTTTTTTAACTGTCCAAACTGGACGAACTACGCATACCTGATTCTCAACTTGATGAAATATGTAGGCAACCTTCTTCGAGTTCGGTGATCCTTATTTCGAAATTCAAAAAAAAAAATATCTCAATCCTTATTTAAAATTCAAAAAAAAATTATTTATCCATTCTAAAAAAATATTTTTACTCATATTTCTAAACTACGATTGACATGATTCTTGCTTTGACAAGATACGTAGATAGCCTTATTTTGAGGTTCGTTCTAATCTAAGAAAAATCTAGAAAATCCTCATCACAAAAACTGGGGCAAAAAAAATAAGATTTTTTTTTATCTAGAAAAATTGACTTGATTGGTACCAACATGTATAGAAATGTGCATAAAGAAAAAGAAAGAAAGTGTTAAACTATATTTAGCAAGACAGGTCAACTTTGTTGTGACCTATAGACTTCCTTTGGTACCTCTTGATGCGTATATGTATTACTTGAGAAACTGTTTTGCTTAAAGTTAAGGTTAAAACAAATTCGACCTCATTATTTCTTGTGCATTGTGTGGTAAGCTTTAGATATAAAATTCAATGGAATGACTTTTGATCTAGAACTTAGCCTGAATGTTGGTTGAGGTAAAATTTTGAGCAACATTTAACTTGGGAAATGATTATAGGCTTCCTTTGAACCGATTGTGCCTTTCAAGCCTACTAAATGACATGTTATCCATAGAACTCCCATTTTGAACCTGAAACATTTTTATTTGAATAACCGTATTTCAACATACATTCTTTAGAGTGCATAAATGCACTATTCCTTGGTCCCACCTCTCTGAGCGCACTATCAATTAGTTACACAATGCTAAAGACCTAAGTTGGGTAATAAAGTAAAAAGGCCAATTATGTGAAAGTTAAAAAAAAATGACAAAAAAAGGTAGGAAGAAAACTGAAAAAATCTTCAACGAAAGGAAGAGAAAATGAGAAAACAAGAAAAGGCAAATAAATGAGGAGGAGCTTTAAAAAAAACAAAGGTCAAATGCGAAAATGAAAACATTTGAGAGCATAGTACAATTTTTAAGGAGGAAATAGTCACTTTATCCCAAATGAATATCCTACATTTCCCTAAGCCTACATTATAAACCAATGACAAGTCCTATTTGATCTCATTTTTTATGCTCTCACACTAGTTGATACTTACATAAGGGCCAAACATATGGTATCTCAATCTCATGCATTGAATATTCTTTCGAGTGTGAGTTGCTTCTAAAATGTCCTAAGATTAGAACACTTCTATTGTGTGAAGTGGGACTTCATTTGTTGTGAGAGCACTTGAAATATGAGGATATGAATAATTTTAACCTCTTAATTTATGCAAGATGAACTGATCTTGTAATACTTAAGTATGTTTGAGATACAATTTGAAACTATAGGGATTACTCAAAGTTGACCTCATATCTGAAAATAGTTTAATGGGGTTCATATGCATAATATTAATTGTTGGTACCAACTAAAGTTAAGACATTATCAAAAATGAATCGAGTCTTTTCCCAAAAGATGTCTTTTAAAAAAATCAAGAAAAAGAAAAATATTTTTTGATTTATATGAACTACGTTTGACCTTATTCTTGTTATACAAGATACGTAGGCAGTCTTACAATAGGGCTCGGTCTCACAGAATAAAAATTTTATATCCTTGAAGGAATAAAATTGGATCATTTTAAAAAAATCAAAAATCAAAAATCAAAAAAGTCAAAAAATGATAAATTAAAAAGAGTTTCAAAGTTCCTCAATTTAAAAATTGGGGCATATTTTTATTTGTTATAAAAAAAAACACTCTTGTTAATAAAGAACAAACACCCTATAGGCATTTTAGGGAGCAAACATCCTAGGGATACTATTTTTCATTTCTAGGGAACAAACACCCTAATTGCATCGATGTCTTGCACTTTTCTTTGGTACAAATATTTTTCATTTATGCTAATAGCTTAAATGGTGTTTTTCTGGTGTAACCTGGGGCAAAAATAATGTTGTGGTTATTCTATTTTGATGATTTTATTAAGCGAGATCTTCCTAAGTAATGAAATTAGTATAGCAGAACCCTCCTAAATAATGGGACTAGGAGGACTCTCCTGGATAATGGGACTAGCAGGACCCTCGTGGATAATGGGATTAGCAGGACCCTCCATTATAGCAGGACCCTCCTGGATAATGAGACTAGCAGGACCTTCCTAGATAATGGGACACTAGCAGGACCCTCCTGGATAATGGGACTAGCATGACCCTCCTAAACAATGGGAATTAGATTACCAGGACCCTCCTGGATAATGGGATTAGCAAGACCCTCCTAGATAATGGGACACTAGCAGGACCCTCCTGGATAATGGGACTAGCAGGGCCCTCCTAAACAATGAGAATTATATTAGCAGGACCCTCCTGGATAACGGGACTAGCAGGACTCTCCTAAACAATGAGAATTAGAGTAGCAGGACCCTCCTAAACAATGGAAATTAGAGTAGCATGACCCTCCTAAACAATGGGAATTAGCATAGCAGGACCCTCTTAAACAATGGGAATTAGCATAGCAGGACCCTCCTAAACAATGGGAATTAGAGTAGCAGGACCCTCCTAAACAATGGGAATTAGCATAGCATGACTCTCATAAATAATGGGACTAGCAGGACCCTCCTAAACAATGGAAATTAACATAGCAGGACCCTCCTAAACAATGGAAATTAGCGTAGCAGGACCCTCCTAAACAATGGCAATTAGCATAGCAGGACCCTTCTAAACAATGGCAATTAGAGTAGCAGAACCCTCCTAAACAATGGGAATTAGCATAGCAGGACCCTCCTAAACAATGAGAATTAGTATAGCAGGACCCTCCTAAACAATGGAATTAAAGTAGCAAGACTCTCCTAAACAATGAAAATTTGCGTAGCAGAACCCTCATAAATAATGGGACTAGCAGGACCCTCCTAAACAATGGGAATTAGCGCAGCAGGACCCTCCTAAACAATGGGAATTAGCGTAGCATGACCCTCCTAAACAATGGGAATTAGAGTAGCAAGACCCCCCTAAACAATGGAAATTAGCGTAGCAAGACCCTCCTAAACAATGGGAATTAGAGTAGCAGGACTCTCCTAAACAATGAGAATTAGCATAGCAGGACCCTCTTAAACAATGGGAATTAGCGTAGCAGGACCCTCCTAAACAATGGGAATTAGAGTAGCATGACCCTCCTAAAAAATGGGAATTAGCGTAGCAGGACCCTCCTAAACAATGATAATTAGAGTAGCAGGACCCTCCTAAACAATGGGATTAATGTAGAATGACCCTCCTAAACAATGAGATTTAGATTAGCAGGACCCTCCTGGACAATGGGATTAGTAGGACCATCCTACATAATGGGATTTGGTTACTTTCTCCTAGGATAAACACTTCCTAGTCTGAATTTATTTTAAAAAAATTTATCTGTTAATAACTCACAAAAAATTTCCAGTGAAAACTAGGGCAAAATTTTTTGTGTATTTCTTTTGTTTGTGATGATTTTCAGGTTTCTTCAAGCGAAACATGGATTTGAAATTCAAGAACAAAGTTTCAACTTTTTTCAAAATGATCAATCCCATGATAGCCAGAATCAGCTTCTTCAATGCATATAGCAGCCTGACTTCGTGACAGCTATTTCTATTCAGCTTCTAATCAAGAAAATATGAAGTCATTCAAGAATATATTCAAATTGTCATTACGAAGAGTGTCAAAAACTCACTCTAAGTGGCAAATTAAGCATCCAAGCCATTCAAGATCAAGATACTCACCAAAATCAAAGGTGATATCTCAAATTCAAGACTTAAGTGAAGACTCAAGAGAAGCTGCATAGATAGGAACTTGTACTTTTATTTTTCTTTTCACTATTAGCTTTGATTTTTTTTTATTTAAGGATAAGAACCACAACCTGGAGCCTCGATGAAACCTCACTTAACTTCAAACTCATCACCTCATCTCCTTGAACTACATGTGACCTGATTCCCTTATAACCCGTGATATGTAGGATGTCCAAATCAAGGACTCGATCGCAGATTTTTTCTTTCAAATAAGAGTCCGGTCAAAATTTGTCGCATTGTCTACTTCTTTGTCCGAAAACACTTCGTGTTTCCTGTCAAAGAGAGACAAACTGTAGACACATAATTTTATACCGAACTAAAAGGTTTTACACCATTTTTAGTGCTTAAATATTTTGTTTAAATATTTAAATTAAATACTTTATGTTTCATCATATTTTAGTAAGTTTATTTTAAAAGATTTGAAAGCTAAAAAAAAACTATATGTTTTAATTCAATTTAAATTTAACAAATAAGCTAGTGTTTCTTATTTTTTAATTAACTATTTAACTTATCTTGTATTTAACTATTAGTTCAGGAAAGTAAGTTAATTTTTTATATAATTTAATTAAAAAAACAATTATTAACTTAAATTAACCCAATACCTCTTATCCTAAATTCACTACCCATTTCCACCCATATTACCCCACTCACCTCACATTACCCCCACTTACCCCAACTACACGTACTACTACACAGAACACTACATATATACACACCCCTATTATACTACATACGGAGACCTAGACACAATCAGAAGGGAGGGGAAGGAAAAAAGGGCAGCAAACAAAAGACAAAAAAAGGGCAACACTCACGCACAACAACCAAAAAATACACACACACATGCACAAACACCAAGAACCCATTCAGCAAAAGCAACCAAAAACACAACAATACTACCATACTACATACGGCACACTACCAAAAAGACCACACATATACGAAAAAAAAGGAAAAATCAGTAAACATACTCACAGTTTTATTTATATTTTTCTTTCACTCACAAACAAAAGTTGAGGTCGAGGTTCACTTTCGTGTTTTTGAGTTCGTGGTTCCTTATTAGGATTGTTTTCTTTTCGTGAATTGAATTTTCGCAAGAGGTACCATTTAATTTTTATTGTATAATTTGATTTTCATGATTATATAATACTTGATTTCAATGTTATGAAGTTGCTCGAATTTTATGTGTGTTTAATCTCATTACTTTTCATCTTGTACCATATGTTATTATGAATTATCTCTTGCATCCAACCAAAATTTATCAAATACCTAAACAATTTATTATAATAGTTTGTTTAGTCAAACTTCATTTAAAATTAAAAATGTTCATCCTAGAAAAATTAAGAAATGAAGAGTTACACATTTTTTATTTTTTTGCTTCTTGTCATGACTTGTAAATATACTAAAAATATAAATCCATCTATGTCGAATTTTAATATGAAATAACTTTATATTTGCTTAAAAGTTTAGGCTTTTTATTATGTAAATAGTAAAAAGTAATTTAATCATTAATAATACATATAAGCTTTCTAGCAATAGGTAAATATTGGGATATGCGACTTGTTAAAAATATTTGTCTCAATTAAGAATGTGGTTACACATCTTTTTTTGAGACATTAAAAATAAACTCAAGGATGTGGTGATGCACCTTGTCTAATAATATACAATTAACTTTTATTAATTTAAAGTAGAGACTTGCAAAAAATAATGAGATTATTAAGTGCAATGCAAAGAAGACAATTATGTATCTAATCGTGAAGACCAAGAATGCGGTTACGCATCTAGGTTAAGAGCAAATAAAAAGTTAAACAATAAAAATGCAAACAAATAATGGTCTGAATTAATGTATCCCAAAAATAAAATAATAAAAGTATAAGTCAATAAAAGCGACCGTGCTAGAACCATGGGACTCGAGGGATGCCTAATACCTTCCCCTCGGTCAACAAAATTCTTTGCCTGAATTTCTGGTTCGCAGACCAAAATAAAGAGTCATTTCCTTTTGATTAGGAATTAAACAAAAAGGTGACTTGGAACACCATAACTCAATTCCAAGTGGCGACTCTAAAAAATTAAAACAATCCCTAATCAATAACGTCACTTAAATTGGAGAAAGATGGGTAGGTTTTTATTTTTTTGTTGTTAATAAAAATATAATAATAATAATATTAACTAATTATTTGGAATCAATAAAAATATAGAAAAACCAAATAGCTAGATCAAAAAATATAATTAAGAAAATATTAAAATCACACATTTATTTACTAAAATTTTGGATAAATTAAAAACAAAATGTACCTTAAAGTGTGACTCTATTTTTGTTATTTTCAAATCTTTTAAAATAAACTTAATAAAATAAGATAAAAATCAAAATATTTGATTTATATTTATAAAATATTTAAGCTCTAAAAATGATGGTAAACTTAAATTCGATCAAAACTTACGTATCTACACTAGATATAAAGTTATAACCATAACCTATGTCAGTCATTTTCATATTCATCGATTGTAAGACTACTATGTATGTAGCTCATAACAAAATGTATAATAAAAATTCAAGATATATGAGCTTAAGGCATGCTTATATAATAGAGCTAGTTACCAGCAGAATTATAACTATAATGTATGTGAGATCAAATAAAAATTTGATTGATCCATTTATAAAAGTATTGAATAGAGATGCAGTACAACAAACTAGTGAAGGAATGGGATCAAAACTCTTAAATTAAATTTAAGTGACGGAAACTCAACTTTGAGTTAGGATACTCTCTGGCAATATAAGTTCAACGAGTAATAACAACTTGTTTGTATTGTTTGAGTACGAATCTCCGCGCTTAAATCCTTGATTTTGGTGTACTGTTTACTATTATTGAAGGAGTGTAGAAGTTATTAAATATATGTGATAACATGGGCATAATAACAAATTTCAACGTGCATATTGTTACAAGTGTGAGGGTGAATTAATTCTTAATGAGATTAGCAAATGTCTGTAGTAACATGGACATAATCTACTTTCACCTATATGAATATTGAGGTAGTGCCACTTTGATTTAAAGAGTTGCTCTTGTAAATATTTATGAATTTGAATTAACACATGGTTCTAATAGTGGATTGTTTCGCTACTTAATAACAGTATGTGTGTGATACTTTTAGTTTGACAAAAGGAATTGTGGTTTAAATCTTAGGATATCAATAAATTCGTCAAACTTTAAGGTATTTACACTAACGAAAAGTTCGAATCTACATAAGATACTTTTTTATATGCGTGATATTATGATGTTAGGATAGTTATAATATAAAGAAAAAGTTCTCATATTGATGGGAGAAGCCATCTTTTAGGTCATTTTAAGGCCTAGCTCATTTAGTCTATTATTTATATATAGGGCTTGGAATTTGGGCGTGGCGTGGGCCGGTCGGATCTTTAATTAAATTACAAGATTTATTTTTTTAATTAATTTTGAATAATTTGTTCATTAAAATTTGAATTTAATATTTAAATTTTAAATTAAATAAAGTTTTTTTTGCTGAGAAAGGGAGTAACAAAAGGTTTTGTCTATTCATAAACAAGAGTAACTTTTTCATGAAAAGTCATTTGTTCATAAAAGAACATGACTATTATAAGAATTCATATATTAAGTTCTATAATACGAAGCATTCCCAAAAGTAGTGTATTCAATGCATATATGTTTCAGTCTTTGTTATACTCTGATAGAGAATTATTTGTTATCCTTAAAAAAATATGCATGCAATAACTCTTAAAAGATAGTTATCTTTCACCCCTCAAAGCTTTAATTTCTCGTTTTTTTTCTTGTAAGACAATCTAAATCGCAAAATTAAGTATATATTTTTCCTTTTTCCGTTTAATCAATTTGTCACTCCTCTTTTTTCCTTTTCCCTCTAATTCGAGATAACATCTTTGATCCACCATATCTCTGATTCTTTAATCTTCGTTATTTATTTATTTTTGAAAGTGAGAAAGTAATAAAGTACATGAAAAGACATATATTTACAGAATTGTCCTCCATATGAAAAAATATGATCCGGAAGTGAATTCATTTGTTGTAACAACAACGGAAATTTTTACTATTTGTGAGGCATAACTGGTACTAGTTGTATGAGGATATTACGTTATTACTAGGGAAATGGATCTGAAATATATCTGAACTTTGATCGAAATTGATATAACAATACTGAATTTTGGAAAGGACCTTTTACCCCCTTGCACTACTTAATAGTTATTTTAAAGGTATAAATGTGTCCACGTGAACATCATAAATATTGCATCATTTTAAATAGTAATGTGTCCACGTGGGCACATATATACCTTTAAAAGACACTATTAAATAATACAGAGAGTAAAAAGTCCTCCATAAAATTTGGTATCATAACAGCAATTTCGCCTAAAGTTGGAATATTTTTCAAACCATTTTCCCTTATTACTATTATATTTTGACCTGTGGAACCTATGCTTTATTTTCCTTCTTAGCATTGTTTCTCTTTCATCTAAATTGAAACCAATTTAATTACTCCCTCAATTTGTATAAATGAAAATAATTTATTTTTTATTTATTTATATTAATATAAGATATTTTTAAAAATTATTATTTTTATTAGTAAATAATTGCATAAGATATTAATAATTGATTTTAAATTTCAAAAATATCATTAATAAAACTAGTTTTGTAAAATGAATCTCTAATACAAATACAATTGAATATATAAAAAATAAAAAATCAAATTACTGGTGAATCGCTGGGAAGTAAATTTTTGTTTGTTTAACTATTTGTCTATTTCACAAAGATCTTTTAACTTTTTAGTACGTTACCACCTTTTTTAAAAATGCAAATGTTGATATACAACTCATTTTCTTATAATTATTAGGAAAAACTACAGAGACATACTTCACTATTATGTATATTATTAAAATATCAATACTTTCAAAATATTACGTATCTTATCATTAATTAAGAATTTCCAACATATATTAAAGAAAATACATTTAGATACATATATTTTTGCTACCAGATAGGAAAGAGGCGAGCAAGATTGCGAAGGGAGGCGAGCGAGATTCGTATACAAATCACACTAGATACATGTATATGTATGTATCTGGTGTGACTCGCATGTATTGGGAATACAAGATGCATGAGAGAGTGGCGAGCGAGATGGGAGAGAGGCAAGGGAGGCGAACGAAATTTGTTATGCATCCCAGATACATGCGTATCCACTTGGATACAATGTATCTAGAACAAATTACACCTAATTTTGACATCATGTATCAGAAATACATATATCTGGATGTATCTAAAGGCACCAAAATCTAATAAGATACATAATATTACAAATGAAAGTGTATCTAATTAATTGGCTCCTAAACAAGTGGAATTTATATAAGTTTCCCTAATTATAACCCGTGATTTGCAAATAGTTGTTAGAAATAAAGGGATAATGCACAAATATCCTTCCTCCCTCGAGCTATATTTAATACTTTAGCAACACGCCTAAATTTAACTAGGGTCCCTTATCCTCCTTAATCATTTTTTTATTTTATTTTTGTTCCTTTTGTACTAACGTGACATAGAAAATATGCTCACTTTTTTTTAAGCAAGCGAGAGACAAAAACATGAGAAAATTTAATTGATATTAACATATGTCCTTTTTTAATTGGACATTTCGAATTTTTTTTAATGTTATTTTCTTAACTTATTTTGATATCCGTCCGAAATTAAGTTATTTTATATACAAGATATTTGAAATTAAATTTAAAATCAATTTTTTTTTTAAACAGAAAAAAAATAAAAAAAAATAAAAGCAATATGAAAAAGGAGAAAAAACAATGAATAATGATTTTAAAAATGGGGAAAAGATTTAAATACAAGACAATTTTTTTAAAAAAATTACGAGTATTAACTTAGTTTAAATACAAGGCAAAGAAATATGAAAAAAAAAACAATAAAGTAAAAAAAAATTATTTATGCATATGCCGCTAGTATATTACCGACAATACTTGAATTGGGTCTTGGTTCCATATCACCATAAAAGGAGCACAATAATATAAATAAAGAAGTTTGGAGGGAGGAGAAAATAAAACCTTAGTTAAATTTAAATGTATCGCTAGAATTTTAAATTTAATTTGAAGGTACCATGTGTCTTATTCGAAATTCAAAATATAGATGAAGTTGTGACTATGTACATATTAGTTGCAGGAAATAAGTAAACATTCCCATACATTGTTAGTTAGATATATAAGATGCAATTAAATAGTTTAATTTTTTTTTACTTACCTTTCGTCTGCAATTATTATTTCTTGCCTCTTAATTTTTGCTTGGATAATTGGTCCTTTTGCTTTAATGGGATACAAATTAGATTTGTGAAAAATAATAATTAAAAGACTAAGTATTAAAACAAGAGTTATATATCCAACTTATTATCAAAATATATAAAAAAACTTACCATATTACCCTTAATATTTAATAACACATAAATATTCGTATCAAATTTAAAATTTTAAAGTATCATTAATAAGATTAATTTAGTAAAATATACTTCTAATTAAAATTTTCTTAAGGAGCGTATCAAGTGAACAAGGTCACGTAATATAAAATCGAGGAAATAGATATTTGCACAAATCAGTCATTATGTTGATATATTAGGTGTTTTAATGGTAATTCCCAATATAACCTTAGTACCAATAGTTGGTTTTCCTGTTGGATTACAAGATTAAAGCCACCCAAAAAAAAAAAAAAAAGAGAAAAAAAAGAGCACAACAAAATAAAAATCAACAGTACAAATTTTTAGATTTGCTACAAAATAAACAAAGAATAGATGGTGTTAGATTCTCCATAAAATTAGTAAAACAATATTAGCTTTGCTACCAAATAAAAAATACTTGCTACATGAACTAGGGTAATTCTTAACATGAATAAAAAATATATTAATTTATTTTATTGGATGGAAGAGTGCTTGTGATGGAGAAAAAAAACGTGTGAGTTATGATCAAATTCAATAAAAGAATTCTTTTCTACCAAATTGACTCTAATTCTAATTCCCCAATGACTGATTCTTACAATTTTGTGTATT
This sequence comes from Solanum raphanifolium, assembly GCA_036250405.1. Classification (NCBI taxonomy): domain Eukaryota; kingdom Viridiplantae; phylum Streptophyta; class Magnoliopsida; order Solanales; family Solanaceae; genus Solanum; species Solanum raphanifolium. The sequence goes on along the minus strand of JAJOOE010000750.1, from coordinate 3,132 downwards.
AATAATGTAAGAATAAATTAACCTTTTAAGAGGTATAAAATTGATAAATATTTGAAGGATATTATTATCAATCAATATTTAGCAAAAATTATTTATATTTATACATTTATAATATATAGATAAATAAATAGATGGATATATTAACAAAGTATAAAATATTGTTACAACAAAATTAAAATAAAAAAGATAACAAAATATAGTAAAACACAGAATACCAATATTATAAAGCTAAACGTGAAGAAAGATCTATCGTATCATTCATATTTTAAAGTGATAACCATCAAATTCACCTCTCGATCTTTTGCCGTAATGGTGAATAAAACATGTTTTTTGTGTGTTTGTGTGAGTGTGACAGATGGTTCCAAATATTGGTTACTAGTGAAAGTAATATGTATAACGAATAAATTGACATTGAAACAATCAATTAGCTAGGAAGAGTAATATACACAATATTTACGCACTTATTCTCTATTTTCTGCTTTTCTTGCGGCTTAAAATATGACCATGGTTGGAATTAATCATCACATGAAAAATCTTTTCCTTTTAATTCAACTCTTCTACCACAACAAACACGTTAAAAATAATATTGGGAAAATGGGAGAAATTGACCAATAGTAATAAAAGATATATTTATTGTTACTAGCTATTTCTTTTTCTCTGAAATTTAGTTATACTAATATAAAAGTTATTTTACACTATCAACTAATTTAACTTATGATAATAAAAATATAAAATATAAAATTTATATATGTAGATTAACATTTATTGTAGAAAGTTATAAATAATTTTATGTAATGAACTACTACTCAATTATATATTTTTACACTATATTGAATAGATCTTCAACTCTTACAAAGTGACCTAATTTAAAGGTTTTTTTTTTGTCACAATCCAGACCGTCGTGATTGGCACCCACACTAATCTTCCGGAGGGAGAACTACTACTACAACCCAAACCAAACAACTAAACAAAAAACTAAAGCATTTAAGGATACGAAAACAAGAATAATAGCTAAAACTGAAGTTCCCATAAACTTCAAACAAAAGATCTAACAATTAACATTGCGGAAAATACACCTAGAACCTGAAAGTCAATGTACCAAAACATCTAAAGTTCAACAAGTCTAAACAAGAAGGGATACAATCCCAACTAATGAACTAATCAACTAACTAGAAAAAGTCTAAGTCTGAAATGGTGGACATAGACGAAAGAGAACTCATGGCAGCCCGGAAGAACTGGCTCACCCTTGAATTCGAAGCGACGATCACTGATCTCCTAAGCGAGGTCTGTCAATAGCCGCCAGAAAATGCCTTGTACTCAACAAAAATAAGAGCAAGTGCAGTATCAGTACACAACCACAGTGTACTGGTAGGATCACGCGGATATCCCACTAAGTGTAACATACATAAGTCTATGCAACAATATAATCACATGCATATATCAAACATATACAATATTATCAACATTTACGAACAACGAACAACTTCACATTTCTCAAATACACAATTATGACAAGTCATTGGTCCTCTCATGGAACCCAAACCCAAAACAGTTAGCATACCGGAACGTGGTACCCGATCCAATGATTATATCGGAACGTGGCAACCGATCCCATAATTATGCCGGAATGTGGCAACCGATCCAAGTTAGTTATGCCGGAACGTGGCAAACGATCCATTCAACACACCACAATTACAATCACAATCACAAGTATATCCTCAAGATCATACATTTAAGTCATGATTTCATTGCAACCATCATTCATCTATCTGTTTTACAACAAGTGTCATCAATAATGCAACATTCATATACATACATGTATCATAATGAAGCAAGAACAAACATACATCACACAATCATAGAATCACAACCATCACCTACTTCGAAACAAGCTTGAAACCCTAAGAAACTTGATCCTTCTCTTTCCGGATTTGTTCCGCTAGTTCTTGGTCTACAAACAATCATAATAACACGAGAATCAATAAACAATCACTAATTACCCGGATTACTAACAATTCTATGAACGCAAGATCAAACCCATGATCCCAATTATCCCAATTAGGGTTGTTTCCACCATAGATTCTAGATCAAAACCCTTCCCCATCGATATTTACCCATTAGATTATGTTCTACGAATTGAAACACGGATTTGGTGAGTTAAAATCATACATTTAGCCTCAAGAATGGTGAAAAATGGTCAAGAACTCGTATGGGGTCGTCTCCTAGCGCTCAAAGTCAAAAAGTGCAGAATAAAGTCATTTTGGGGTTTATTTACAACTTTAAGTCGCATCTGGCCCGCCACAACGGCCCTCACTCTGCTACAACGACATCGCCAGAGCGACTAAAACCACCGCCAAAGTGGCTTGCACGAAACAGTGAGCTATTTAAATAATTCCAAGACCCCCATTTCACATCACATTTAACCAACGACGCTCAGAAAATACCGTTCACGCTAAGATCGATTCCAGGAGTTCTACTCACCCGAATTCAATTCCGTAAAGTTGTACAGATTCCTTAACGACTTATCTAACTACTCATCTAATCAAAAACATAATTAGATCACCCAATTGCTACCAGATTTCCCTAGACCTCAATGACTCCGATTTCGTCCAAATCTGGACTCAGTTGGGAAATTTCAAGTTACTATGAAAACGTTTTTCGGCCCAAAAAAATTTTTCATTGGCTTTTCCATAACGACGGAACCCGGTCGTTACAATAGATACCAATTTACCTATCACTCGTCCTCGAGTGACAAAAGTTAGGAAAACAAGCTAAATAAGAAATGAAGTAGTACGATGAACAATTGGGGATACTTGTCTCACATATCACTCTCGGTTTCCCAAGTAGTTTTCTGATACGCTCAAATTAAACCTCCCTAAAGAAGTATAAGCGATCGTTATCACGTAAAGAACCCAACTTATAGGTTGGGGTCGATCCCACGAGGAAAATGGTTTAGACTTTACTTTAACCAACAATTATATTCAATTAGCCAAAGTACTTCCAGAAACAAGAAATAAAAAGGGGGGATTTGTGAAACAAATTGTAAGAATTCAGTAAGTAATCAATAAACAAAAGTCAATTTCGGTTGTTATCAAGATGAGAAAATTAACTAGGGTATACGTGTTCACCACA
>JAJOOE010000749.1:0-46486 GCA_036250405.1 Solanum raphanifolium | reverse complement strand
ATTACTATTATTACTATTATTATTATTATTATTATTATTATTATTATTATTATTATTATTATTATTACTATTACTATTATTATTACTATTACTATTACTATTATTATTATTATTATTATTATTATTATTATTATTATGTTTTAATTTTTTTTAAGTATAAAAACCTTAGATTAATCAACTTTTTATCATGTTAACAACTTTAAGGGTATTTCAGACATTTTGATAAAAAAGTGTTTACCAACACTTATTTGCCGAACACATCAACAACTTTTTTTTCAACTGCAGCACTTTTATCCAAACACATAACTACTTGTTTTAAAAATAAGTTCCAGCAGTTTGAAAAGTTACTTTTTTAAGTCAATCCAAGCGAGCTTTTAATCTTGTGGTTCTAAATTAAAGTTATGTCAAATGTACCAAAATGTCCTTTAATCTTTTGGCTTTATACATGCCACGTGGAAAGTTGAAGTTAAAGTGTTGCCAAAAAAAGAAAGAGACCATTCTTTGAAACAGACTAACAAGGATACTAGGTCATTCTTTTTGAAATGAAAGGAGTATTTAATTTTTCTTATATTTTCTAGTTCTTTTAGTCTTGAAAACCATCACCAAGGTTCAGGGCCTATGATGTAGAGGGTTAGGTTAGGTTTAACCCCTACCATGTCTATTCATCAAAAAAGGTATAAAAGTTGGAGGAAGATATATTCCAAACTTCTAACAAGAAATTGAATGCACAAAAACTTTACTATGCAAGAGAGACAATATTAACATATATAATTTCCTTTCCTATCAGCAAGAAGCTCATTAACCAAATAAATAAATAAATACATTTTTCATATCTTCTTCTCTTTGGAGGAAATTTTAATGTATGTAATGGAATTAAATATTTAGTTTATATGTAGTTCTAGAAAGCACCAAATCTTCACAATAGTGTTGTGGCTATATCATAAGTTTTTTAAAACAGTATTTTGCAATAGCAGTCAAAAAATATTCAGACAAACAACATCATTGAGTTGTTTGATAATTGAATTGCATGTAGGATATATAATAAAACAAACTAATTTCTGTCAACCATGATAAAATAAAAAGTGAACTTCATGGTGAAATAGTTTTACTTATCATAGAAAAGATACACAAACAAGTTTCCCTTAGCTTATCTTGAACCAAATGCAATGTCATATAACATAGTTTTGAAATATTTCCCTTTTAATTTAAAACCCTGAGCTTTCAGCTTGATCTATTTGCACATTGATAATCCTTCTCTCCAACTGCAAGTACAATTGACATCTTTTAATGAGATTGAATTAATTAGAAAACTACACTAATTAATTAAATTGTGATTAATTAATTTGTGTTTAGGATGAGTACATACCCAAGCATAAGTTTCCAATTGGCTTTGTGTAGTTGAGAAATCGTTCTTTAACAACTCCAAGGTTTGGGAAAGCCTGAAATTATATAACTTTATATCAATAATTTTAACATTAAAGCGAACTTGATGGTTGAACATGTATGTCAGTTAAAACCAGAATGAGATAATCAAATTAATTGTTACTTACTTCTTTTTGTTCATTTGATCACAAGCACCAATGAGAAGCATGCATGTGGAAATCACTAGCTCACAACCAATCCTACACCATCAACAATAATTAATAATCTTAATACTTTTAATTTCACATTGACAATGTTTAATAAAATTAATTACCTAATAAGAAATACACAAATGAATGTAGAACTAAATGCTTCTCAATTGAATGAAGGGGTTTTGGAGTATAAGGTTCAAAGTATCAAATTTTTGTGTGTAGTAGTTATAGACCTTTAATTTTTTTTTTCCAGAAAATAAGCCTGACATATTTGAGAAGTACATGAAAAGAATTATATGTCAATAGAGGTAATAATTCAAAATATTTATAAAGGAGTTTGAGAAAATCATAACCAGAGTTTCTTGTTTGATTCCTTGAATTACAACACTCTCACATAAGGTGACACACGAAGGTTTATATAAAATTCTTTTATAGACATGATATATTTCAAATAATTTCTGCAACATAATATACGAAAGAAAGAACGGAGTTCAAAATGCCGACTATTATATAGGCATTCTAGTATAGTAAAATTGACAACTATATGGCTGGCTCTTTACTAAGTCATGAGGAATAACGAAGACATAAATCAATGAAAGTTAAGAAAGAATACGTTAGGGTTACGTAGTTACTTACACATGAACTAAAGAAAACGTGTTAGTAAATATACAAAGTAATTACTTCAGCAAAAAATTACCTTGTACTTTTGTTTTTGACAAGGTCACATGATGCAACCAAATGAGAAAACTCAACATCAGGAGTAGCACTGCAAATGATCAACATATAAAAAAATAATTGTATGAGATAAATTAATTATAGAATTAATAAACTTATTATACAATAAACAAATATTTGTTAATTAAAATAAATAGATATATGTTTTTTGAGTTTAGAGAGTACTACATGTCATTTCTCATTTGTGATAATATAGCTTCAACTTCAGCACAATATTCCTTAATTGTTTTAACTACAGATTCAGGATCTTGTGCCCTCTTTGAAATCATCAAATGTTCAAATTCATTATTGATCAAACCCTACATAAAAACACAATTAAGTATTACAAACTAAAAATTAATTATTTCACTGTTTCAATTTATTTTTGTTTTTTTCAATCTGTTTAATTAAAAAAAATGTTTCTATTATTTCTTGGCAGCTCACTAATTTCAACTTTTGATATGACATGTTAAAGACCACAAAATTAAACAACGTTTGGTACTTTCAACATATCTTCCGTTTAAGATCACAAAATTCAAAAAGAATATTTAGTTTTCTTAAACTCTATGTCAAGTAAAAATCAAACAAATAAATTGAAACGAGGAAATACAATAAAAGTTATGTTATATATATATATATATATATATATATATATAGAAATTGGGACAAGTTAGATACTACCTTTTTCAACATTTGATTAAGAAGTGATAGTTGCATTTCCGTCAAAATTCGCAATGCCATTTGCAAGCCTGCGAAAAAAAAAAACTCAAAGCATAGGGAGATAAAAATAAAATAAAATTCAGAGAAGAAGTTAAAATTTTGAGTATACGAAGTTCAGATTTTAGAAAAATTAGCTAGTATACTGGACTCCGAATAAATTATTTATATATTAAATTTATTTTTAATCATAAATACTGAACATAAATTACTGAGTTTAGTGAAATTCATAAATAAAATTGTAGATCTGCCCTGATTGCACGATGAAAATGAAAAAAAAAACCTACTTTCAAGTCCAAAGGATAAATAAATACATAAAATAAATGAACTGATTCAAACCTCAAAGTAAAAATAAAAAGACTCAGCAAAAAGAGCTCAATTCATCAATGAAGTGTTTTTTGTGTGTGAGATGCTTATTTTTTTTTATCATTAGCTTCGAATAAATATGCTAACATCATTTAATGTATAAATCCAAAAATAATAGGAATAGATTTGACTACTTTTTTTTAAATTAATGTTTGAACAAATTTGATTACATTGCAGTTACAAAAGAAAAAGAAAATTTATTTTGAAAATACCAAGTTTAATTTTGACTTCTTGTGATTTTGAATTGACCAGTCGTTTGTTTTATTTTAATTATATGTGAAGGGATTCTTATTTAATAAATTTAAATAAATCTGATCATCGACAAATATTAAATATTTCTTTCACGTGTTATATATTCTTTGTGATTTATGACTTCACATATATAAGATTTATAACCTTCAATTAATATATATATATATATATATATATATACCTACAAATTAGCAATCAATTATAAAAAATGTGTTAAATGTAAAATATTTAGCGGTCAATTTTGGGGGTAAATTTCTTAGATTGTCATTCATGTTTGAGATAGCCGAAGCGTTATGCAAAGTCTCTGCCTGTGACATACCCTCCATGAAGTTGAAAATCCTACTCAAAGCATCATGGAGAACCGACGTGGCAATGAATCCTGGAGGAAGCTGGGCTAGCCCCACACCATCCCATCGATGTTGGACCTGCTCTAACTCGATATCAAGCTTTGGTGATGGTGCCCGATCTTGATCCCAAGCTGGTGTTGTATCTCATACTCTACCAACGTCTCTACCCCTAGCTCTAGGGTTCTATGTGCACGCGTAGGAGGCTCTCACCCATTCACGATTGATCTCATCCTAGCCATAAGAGAAAGAATAAAATAAGTGAAATTCAGAAGTTGCAAAAGTCAAAGGACGCACATTATGGAACAAGAAAAGTGAAGTATTTCATAAAATGCCATGTAGCCTCTTGAAGATAGGATACAGATGTAATCGTACTGATCTGCGGGATTCTACTAGACACTTGCTCTTGTACTCACAAGACTCTAGAACCTAAAGCTCTAATACTATATTGTCAAGACTAAAAACGAGTCATGATGTAGCCTATCATTAACCCCCTAGAAAGCAAGCCAAAACTCAACAACAACCGACAAAACATCAAATAGATAAACTATGTGGAAGCATTAATAAGAAAGAAAAGGAACATATAGCATGGATATACATATACTATACAAAACATATAGGATGGCCCGAAAGTGACCAAAACTATACATAAGAACCAAACGTGAGACCCAATGTCACCGGTAGAAGAGTATCTAAGTATAGAAAAGGACTATATACGAACATAATATAAAATTTATAGGCAGTACAATAAGAAGGAAAGCAACAAATCTCCGGATGTTATGAGCTCACCAACATCCAACATCAACGACCTGAGAAGATCTGGATTTAGTAGAGGTGGGTAATACTAACAATTGCGTAAAAAAAGATGTAGAAATGCAGTATGAGTCCCAAACATGGGGTACTCAGTTGGCATCATAGGCTGATCGAGGCCAAATAGAAACAATATAAGTAATAGAGGCACGACAGTGCTAACACCACGATTTAGCTGGAAACTAGAAACATACAATCCTAGTGACAGTGAACATATTAAAATTAATGAACATTCAACATGAAAACAAGTAAATCACAATAAAATACATAATGCAAGACGATGTAATGCATGTGTCACCAATGCATAAAAGTAGAAGCCCTGCAGAATCCCTTGAGCTACTCTGAAAGCTTTCTCGAGCTTAGCAGCAGATGAAATGCAAGAAATATAACTCTGAATAGTTTATTGAGCCACCTGAAGTGCTTCCTTAAGATTAGAACCAAATATAATGCAAGAAATAGAACCTATAATAGTGTCTCATGCCGCCCAGAGTGCTTTCTCCAGCTTGGCAGTATAAAAGCAAACCTCTTTTTTGTCTCAAACTCTTATAAATTAGTATTTTTCTTGAAAATATTCAGCCCTCGAAAGTAGAATTGATGAGTTTAAAGTAAATATCTCTTTCGAACAAAAACCTAAAAAAATGGTGTACTTCCTTTAAAATTTCCAAGTTTTCTCAAGTAAAACAATAACACACTCCCTCGGAGCCCAAAATAAGTAGAAATCGTGATAAACCATTTAAGTGTCTCAATAACATATTCTCCCATTTCTAGTTTATACCATGCCAAATGTAGATGTCGTGAATGTGAGTCTATACCAAACATAGTCAATTAATTCACAATATAATAGAACCATACAACAATAAGGTAGACACCCGTCTTAGAATACTCATACTAACCTTAAAATCCAGTCGGTCCAAGTCCAATGCTTATTCCCAATAAATAAATAATAATATAATAAAACCTCATAAATGATCAAACAAAGCACACAACAACACTAAAGCATCCAACACATATAAAATTGTGTTTTAAACCACCTAGAAGAATTCTAAGGATCCTATATTAACAACCAAGACTAAGGCTAATCCCAATCTGATGCTTTACGACCTATGTATAGGCTAATGCCACAAACATGGACAAAATATGACTAAGGATCATCAAAGAATAAATTCTCATCCTATGACCTTTCTAACGATCATGTAACTTATTTTAAATAAAATTTAACTAAGCCATGCATAAAAATAGAAAATCGTAACCTACCTCAAGGCTAAAACTGTAACATAGCCTCTATTTAGGAGCTTTTCCATTTAGAGTAGCTTCCAAATGATGCCATGCTATCAAATTCGCAATTTAAACATCAACACAATCGGATAGATTCCCAAAATGCTTTAAAAAGATCCAGACCTAAAAATTGAATCAAAATAGAATTGTGGAACTCATGTGGGGAATCACAAAATTGACTATGTAAGAAGGTCCTAACCACCTCAAGGAGAATTTTCCCATAATTGGGTACAATCCGAGCAAAATTGAAGGATTATATAGCCAACACAAAGACATCTTTAGAATGATCAAATAAGGAACAAAGGAAGGGGAATCGACAAAACATACAAGATAAATAGAAGATTAACCACCCCCAAAACACTTCCTTTGATTCACCAACAATTCTCAACAATTACCATAATTTTTCTTCTTCAATTCGACCTCCAAATTTCCATATTGAAGTTACAATTTGAGAAAATACACGGGGAAATGTGAAACTGAATATAATTGTCACATAGCTATTCATCGCGATAGTGAGATCCATAAGGTCACAACCGAAATTGATAAGCATTGACAAGGTCCATTGACCCTTCATCATGATCGTCAAGGATCGCAACCGCATTGACCAAGAAAGTTGGTCTTTATGATTGTTGTGCCAAGCTCGCGATTATGACGACCATTTCATGGGCCTTCACAATTGCAGCTCCAAGCACACGAGCACAATTAGAAAACGGTGAGTGCAACCCCAACAACTACATCATCTCAACATAGAGTTGAGGAAATTTGTTGACGCGGGCTCGAGATTCATTTGAAATCCCTTGCAAATAAATAAACTATGGTACCCCACCAAAATTGACATTTGAGAATCAACAAAATTGATGAAACAATCAATAGAGGCAATCTTGATAAAACATTTACCCAAGTCAACAATTATACAAAGAAACCAAACAATATTTCACCAAACACCATAACATTATCCTGATAAACCTTGGGATCTTAACCAAAGGTAATTCTAGACAAAATTCACAATTTTGGAGCTAAAATTGCTAACAAAATATCATCTGAGCACATTTACCAAGAATATCAACCGAACTGAACCCTTTGGAAAATTTTACCAAAATATGGCATAATAGCTCAACTCACACCAAAAACTTTGGAACCCCAACCAACCATGCGAGTAAATATAACACCTCAAAAGTAGAAAATTTGAAATGGAAAGGAAATGTTGCAAAAAATTTGCTGGTGCAGGTTTGTATGAGGCCAAGTTTGGACCGTACTCTATTCCAAGGTCAATAGATGATTGTAGTAGAGGGCGTTCTAAAAGTTTGGAAATGATAAGTCTCAGATTTGTTTTTATGAGACAACAAGACACCATGTGGAATTTTGTACATGTTATGGATACCTTTCATAGAGTGAGTTTCAAACTTGGTGGAATTTTATACCTTGAACTCCATGAAGGGCTTACGTATTGTACATGGAATAATGACCTATAGGTTTTGGTCAGTTGTTGGTTTCCAGAAACATAGATTTTCAGTAAGTTGGGTTAACGAGTGGCCATTACATCCCATAAAAGAAGATATAGACCATTCATGACCATTCATGGTTGAGGTTGTGGACTTGGGCTAGTACTAAGGCCTGACTTCCACAAGGGAGCTTTAGAAGTCATACATTAGTTGATGAATCATGGATGGTTCTTGGGTTTTGAGTTCAGACAGCTAGTCTTCGATACTTGATTCTATGAAGGACCATTACGGTCTGTAGAAGTGAGTGAGGACCATACATAGGTCCCTAGATGAGCTCCAACAATTATTTTCCAGGGTTAGTTATTAATAACGTTTCAAAGACATTTCATCCAATACTAAACGTCAACGATCATTACTTAGTAATATAACCTAACTAAGTGAGTTGGGGTCGAATCCCACAGGGAGTGGTACGTATTTGAGAATCAATAGACAAGCATGAATATGCTCAAGTCAATCATAGGTAAAAACATTTACGAATAAAAGCATGGTTCAAGTTTGGGGTGACACAAGTGTCAAATAACAGGTGTTTTTTGGTTTCAACTATCAACTACAACAACAAATAACACGAAGTAACAAGTATAGATACGAGTTCTTGGGATGTGATTGGTTTATGGGCTAAGGTAGACAAATAGGTAATTGCAATTGATAGTAAATAGCTGTAAATCAGTGAATAAGCTAGACTTTAGTGGGGATAAACTTTCTCTCGAACAATTTACCTCAAATCAAATTGGTTTCTCTCAAACACCAATAAACAGCAATTAAGAACAACCTTCGCTTTAGTCCATTCACTCTCTCGAGCTGAATGTGTGGAAAAGGGTTTAGGATTCACTCTCTCGAGTTGAACCCATGACAACCCAATACCCACAGACCATCAAATCAGTAATCTTGGTTTTAAAACCTCTCTCTCGAGCAAGCCAAAAACACGAAGGTAGAGTTGCATTTGCAACTACAACCCTTTACATTAAGCCACAATTATTGGATGAAATCACTTTTAAACAACATTTACACTATCAAATAGCAATACCAAGCAGCTAAATCAACCCATAATCACATAATCACACCCCAAGAATTGGCCATTCGGCGATCGAGACCATGGCCATTCGGCGACTCGCCCAATGGGTTAGGTGATCATCATGCCTTCTTTTCTTTGTTCTTTCAATTGCCTTGTTCCTTTTCGCTCATTAGTGTCCATGCTTTGTTCCTCAATCCAAATACCTGAAAATCAAGAATTTACATCAGTTATTGGCACAAAATATGCATTTGAGGATACTAAATCTATTAAAATAAATCCCTAAATGAGTCCAAATCGTGGACTCATCAATTAGCTGGGTATTTTCCTACTCTTTTAACATCTAAACTACGCGGTTTCTAGACTATTACTAAGCTCTATCACTATTTTACACTCAAAACCCTCCCTATTTAATCTAAAACCCCAAAAGCTCTCAAGTCTTCTCTTGAAGAATTCTCTCAAGATGATTTCTAGGACTTTTCAAGTTCAAGTTTCCTTTTAGGATTCCAAGGATAGGGTTCATCAAGTTATGTGAGAAGTTTATGAATGAGTTCCTCTCCACCCATTGAGTCCCAAAAAACATCATAATATCTTTATGATTCTAACCCAAGTTCTAGGGTCTGGTCAGTTATTACAGGAGATTTGTTGAAGGATTTTCATCCATAGCTTCCTTATTGAACAAGTTGACTCAGAAGAAGGTCAAATTTCAGTGGTAAGATGAGTGTGAGAAAGGCTTCTCAGAACTGAAGACTAGGTTAACTACAACTCCCGTCTTGACTCTACCAGATGGTTCAGACGGCTATGTGATTTATTCTGATGCATCTAGGGTCGGCCTAGGTTGTGTGTTGATGTAGCGAGGTAAGGCCATAACTTATGCTTCTACACAACTTAAGGTTCATGAGAAGAATTACCCAACTCATGACCTCGAGCTTGCAACAATAGTATTTTCCCTAAAGATTTGGAAACATTACTTGTATGGTGTTCACGTAGATGTGTTCACAAACCAAAAGAGCCTCTAATATTTGTTCACCTAGAAAGAGTTGAATCTTTACCAGCGGAGATGACTTGAATTCCTCAAAGACTATGACATGAATGTGCTTTATCATCCTGGTAAGGCCAATGTAGTAGCAGATGCTCTCAGCAGACTATGTATGGGTAGTGTGGCACATGTTGAGGAAGACAAGAAACAGTTGGCCAAAGATGTTCACCGGCTTGCTTGCCTAGGAGTTGGCCTTATGGACACATCAGATGGTGGTGTGATAGTTTAGAATGGGTCAGAATCTTCATTGGTAGCCGAGGTTAAGGAAAAACAAGATAGTGATCCTATATTGCTTTAGTTGAAGGGTGCAGTTCATCAGTAGAAAGTTGAGGTTTTCTCCCAAGGGGGAGATTGTGTATTTCATTACCAGGGTCACTTATGTGTTCCCAAGGTGGGTGAGTTCAGGCAGAAGATCCTTATAGAAGCCAGTATTATATTCATCTAGGTGATAGGAAGATGTACCGTGATATGCGGGAAGTCTTTTGGTGGAGCGATATGAAAAGAGATATAACAGACTTTGTGACTAAGTGTCCTAATTGTCAACAAGTTAAGGTAGAACATTAGAAACCAGGAGGTATGACTCAAGAGATTAACATTCCCACATGGAAGTGGGAAGTGATAAACATGGATTTCATTACAGGTTTACCTCATACTCGCAGGAAGCATGACTCTATTTGGGTGATAGTAGACAGAGTTACTAAGTTAGCTCACTTCTTGGCTGTCAAGACTACAGATTTAGCGGAGGACTACGCTAAACTTTACATTAGTGAAATAGTTAGGTTACATGGAGTTCCCTTGTCTTTCATCTCAAATAGAGGTCCTCAGTTTACCTCTCATTTCTGGAAATTGCTTCAGAAAGGTCTTAGTACTCAGGTTAATCTTAGTATAACATTTCATCCATAGACGGATGGTCAGACAGAGCATACCATTCAGACTTTAGAGGACATGTTGAGAGCTTGTGTGATCGATTTCAAGGGCAGTTGGGATGATCCCCTACCTCTCATAGAGGTCGCCTATAATAAACAACTACCATTATACTATTTAGATGGCCCCTTATGAAACATTATACGGGCGTATATGTAGATCTCCAATCGGTTGGCTTATAGTAGGTGAAGAAACATTGATTGGCCAGATTCGGTTCATAAGGCTATGTAAAACGTTCAGCTCATCAGAGATAAGCTAAAGACAACCCAGAGTCATCAGAAGTCCTTTGCAGATGTAAGGAGAAGGGACTTAGAATTTGATTCCTGAAAGTGTCACCAATGAAAGGAGTGATGAGATTTAGCAAGAAAGGGAAGCTCAGTCCTAGATATGTAGGTCCTTATATAATCTTGAAAAGGGTTGGTAATGTGGCTTATGAGTTAGAATTTCCAGCAGAACTAGCAGCGTTTCATCCAGTGTTCCACATTTCCTTGTTGAAGAAGTGTGTGGGTGATCCATCATCAATAGTACCATTAGAGAGTGTGGCTGTGAAGGATAGTCTCACTTATGAAGAGGTGCCAGTTGAGATTCTTGACCGTCAGGTTCGTAGGTTGAGGAATAAAGAAGTTGCTTTAGTGAAGGTTTTGTAGAGGAGTCAGTCCGTAGAGGGAGCTACTTGGGAAGCAGAAGCAGCCATCAAGGCCAAGTATCCTCATCTCTTTCTTTTTGATTCTGTTGCAGCTTCAGGTAATAGTTCCTCCTCAGTGTCTCAGTTTACTCTTGCGTAAATTCAATCTCAGTATCTTGTTCCTCCAGTTGTTCTTGCATTTCAGCATATTTGCATCTTCTTGGAACTCAGTTAAGTTAGATATTAGTTTCTATACTTAGTGGTAGGGATTGCAACTCTTTCCCTCCATACTCAGCTAGTTTAGACTTAATTCGATGACGAATGTTCCCAAGGAAGAGATATTATAACACCTTAAAAATCAGACTTGGACTTTTCTGCAGAAAAAGGTGAACCACGAAGGGGTTCACGAGCCGTGATCAGGACCACAGTTTGTCACCCTCATCGTGGTTCACACCTATCTAGAACTGGTGGACCACGGAGCCCTTCACGAGCTATGGAACACCACACGAGCCATGAGAGGGCTCATAGAGGAAGGGTAGAACCACCCATGCTGAGGAATCAGACCATGGAGCCCTCCACGACCATGGTCTTGATGACGGGCCGTGGTTACGTTCGTGGCCTTGACCCAGTAGACCCCTAGCCAAGTGAAGAACCACGATGGCCTTCACGGTCCGTGGTCTTTCACACGAGCCATGGTAGGGCTGTTGATGGACCCCCCAAAACTAGTAGACCATGGAAAAAACCACGACCCACTTGACGGGTTGTGGTCCAAACGACAGATCGTCATTGGCTCCATGGTCGGCCCTCGTCACCTTTTAAGTCAGGGTCGTTTTGGTCTTTTCTCCTATGCTTGGGACATTTAAATTACATCGTTTTACACCTAAACTATGTTGTTTTACTCAGTTTAGGCCTAATATTCTAGTCAGAACCTACCCTAAACGATTAATCACCAAAACTTAGAGCAAAAAGAGAAGAGAGAGGCGCCAGTTTCCCCAAGAACAATCAACAGGTTTCTTCGGTTCCAGCCCTGATATTGAAGGATTTTTTCGTAGATTTCATCACCAGGTATGTGGGATTTCACTAGTGGGTTCCTCTCATCCACTAGGTCCGTATAATTCAGTCAGATTATTGATTCTCTATATCTTGTTTAGACCTAGGGTTTCTAAAACCTTAGATAATTATTGTGATTTAGTTGTTCTAGTATCCTAAATCGAATTAGCTTGTTTCTTGGAAAGTTTCTTATTTCTTTACATGAAATTCAGAAACCTAGTTGTGTAGATTCTATTAGTTCATGAATTACACTTGGTAGGTGAGTTAAACAGATAAACATGCCTCAGATTTCGAATGTTACATTGTCAGTACGTAAATGTTGCATTCTCATGTCAGAATATTGAACTATGCAGTATTTTAGTTATGTTGTGTCATACACATTTCCAGTTGGGAGTAGGCTTAACATCTAGTTGGAGTAGGGTTTTGAGTACCCTCATAGTCCTAGAAATACGTGCCCCCATAGGTTTATAAGTCCCATTTGTGGGCATCAGATTTAGTGATCACGCCAGTCATGCATTTATACCCCTGGCAAGGTATATTGGGGCCTCTCGATGGGGCGTATACATCAGACTCCATGGTTAGCTCACGTGGTTTTATGTCGGTTAATAGTAGCTCCCACAGTCAGACTCTAGGGAATTTGGCCAGGTTTTCAGTTCATACTTCAGCATTCAGTCTCAACATGTTATGTTCATAATCAATACTTGGTCATTGCATTGAGTTCAGTTCTTTTTAGTTATGTTTCAGTATGTACACTCTTGTTCAGATTATATCATTGCTTAGTTATGCATTGTTCAACTTATGTATTTGTTCAACTATTATCTATATCTTGCATGCTCAGTATATTCCAAGTATTGACGCATACTCTGCGCTACATGCTTTCATGATGTAGGTTCAGGTATTCAGCATCCAGATCACGCATAGATCGGTTCCTGATTCGTAATTAACACCTTCAGTAGTGAGTCCTCATACTTCGAGGATAATAGACATATTTTTCATATTCAGTCTCTTATTTCTTCTTTCAGTTTTTCTAGAGTCAGTTAGGGGCATGTCCCAACAACTCTAGTCAATAGAGGATTTTTCAGACATAGTATTAGATTCAGCTTTAGTTTTGAGTGAATCTTTAGTATCACTAAACTCTTAGTAAATTTATATATATTCAGATCAGTATTGGGTATTCCTCATCTTTCAGTTATCTCTTGTTTTAGCTTCTGCATAGTATCTCTTTATTCAGTTGTTTTAGTATGCTTATGATATCTTCAGGGTTATCTTAGGGTCACTCGTGATCCTAGGTCCCGTATTTACGTCAAGGGGGTAGCCTCGGGGTATGACAAGTTGTTTTGGAATTTCATCAACCTCTTTGAGTGTGTCATTTTCCGGTTCTTGGCTAGACCCCTCTACATCAATGGCATATTTCCTTCTTTACTGGTGTTTGCCTCACCATCCACCTTCACGTCACCACCCACTGCTTTTCCACTTTGAGTCGACACCGCCAATCATTTTTCATGATTAATCATTGAATTCACCATCACATCATTGGAAAAACTCTCTTGCGATTTAGACTCTAATTGGGCTGAAAGTTGGCTCATTTGGAATTCAAGTTGATTGATGGAATCCGAATGAGAGTTAACCTTCTTATTCAAGGATGAGAAATCTTCCTTCATTTATTTAAGCACTTTGTCAGATCCTTATACCTTATTTAGAATACGAGACAACAAATTATCTAACCGTAAGCTCCTAAAACTGTCCATAGATCTTAGACTATCACCCATGTACATGTAACAAGCATCATCATCATCATAAATTTATTTTTGTCAGACCAATCTCGATTGTAACCTCTCCATCCATCCTCACTAAATATGTTCCAACCTTGATTCACGCCCAACCTTAAAGAGCTTGGACGATAACCCCCTTCTAGTCTTGACACTTGTTGTACCTTTTTTGTTTTCAAATCTCGCTTCAGCTGGATTCATAGCTTCATAACCACTCCCCATGACATGCTTTTTCAACAGATCCATATGGGTCATCATTTTGGCCATGTTTTCATCTCGCCTTGGTTCTTTTCCAATTGTTCACTTGTCATCCCAAAGTTCAACGGAGACACCTTATCTTCTTTATGCTATGTCAAATGGTTGTTGCATGATTCCTCATCGAATGAGTTGGCCTGCCACACCTTTGTTGACTGAGTGAAGGCTCCGGTAAAAATATTTTAACAACTCATTGTTCAGTATTCCGTGAGTTGGATATTGGAGCAACAACTTCTGGAACCTCAACCATGTCTCATGAATAGGCGCCATCCACTCGCTTGAAGCTCTGAAAATATCCCTCAACTTCATCATCTTCGAGGGAGGGAAAACCTTACATAAAACAAATCAATGAGCTCCTCCCAAGAAGTGATAGACTACCTTGGTAAATCGGCCAACCACTTTGTTGCTTTCCCCATTAGAGAAAAGCGAAACAAACGAAGTTGGATTGACTCTTGAGTGATGTTATTGAAAGAGAATGACCCATACACATCCACAAAGTTTTGGATGTGGTCATGAGGGTCCTTATGAGTAAGTCCTACTAAGAGACCCTTCATTTGAAACCCCTTCAATATAGTACTGGTCACGTGGAACACCATATTGCCCATAGTTGGAGGCAATCAGATAGCACCCACACTTCCCAAAAGATCCTCATTGACATCATGCAAATTCCCGATGTCATTGTTGTTCCCAAGTTGGCTGGCGTTAATCCCATTTACACTCATCTTTTCACCTGTTTAAGAGCAGCAAACAAAGAACACAAATAAGATAATTCAACTACAAAAAAATCAGTTCACGACTAAAATTCAATAAAAGAATTCTAAACACCACTCCGCGACAGCGGAGTCATTTTTGATAACGCTAAACTATACTTCATCCGATTCTAAGTGACGGCGGTCGCTAACAAGTATAAACCCAACTAAGAGTTGAGTTCGATCCAACATGGAGTGATACGATAAATAATTTGATTAAGAAGTAAAATGGTGTTCTAATCATTAATAGATGTTGAAATTTCGCAACATTTAAGTAAATTACAAGGTTTTGACAATTAGTGTCAAATTCAGGGATTCAGGTAACCAATTTACGACCACTAAAACTGGAAGTAAGCAAATAGAGAAGGTTTCTTGGGAGTGTGATGAATTAAATGCTAATTTCGCGTAATGGGTGATAACTAGTTACTTCAAGTTGCTAAATCTCAGTGGGTAGGCTAGGTTTTGGGTACAATAGTCATTTCTCAATTAACTATCTCGAATCAAGTGAGTTCTTTCGAACCTCAACAAGTACAACACATAATAACAACCCATTAACTTAATCAATCTACTTTTATAAGCTAGATTTGTAAGATTGCATTCAAACCCACTTTCTCAAGCTAGATTCGTAAAACATAATCAATACAATCATCAACTAACAATTGAACTCTAACCCTTTTTTCTAAAGCAAGTATAGAGTACTAAGCTAGAATAGCATTTGCAACTACAATTCCTCAATTAAAACACAAACTATTAATTGAACCCACTTCAAATCAACAATAAAATCAGTAACTAACAACACACATTAGCTAATTAATGCATTCAACTACATAATCACACCCCAATAATGGAGGTCTTAGCCAAACATAATAAAGAACAAGAAATTGTTAGCAACAAAGTTTTCCATTAGATTTGGCAACAATCCACAAGTCTCCAATGCTCAAATTAAAGATAAAAATCTCACAAACCATAAATAATGTAAAAACAATGTTCTAGAATGTAAAAGATAAAAAACCCAACAATGAACAATATGGGAATTTTTCCAGCTCTCTTCTCTTCTTTTCAAAATTGCATTTATATGATCTGAAAATTTTAGCACTATGTCAACTCGGCGAAGTAAGTTGGGCTCGCCGACTTGATCGGCTATGCGCTGAGTGCTCCCTTTCTCGCCTTTTTGGTGTCTTTCCACCAGTTTGTTCTGTAACTTTTGGTGAAGTAAGTCGGGCTCGCCGACCTAATTGGCGACGCGTTGAGTGGTCCTCTTCTCGCCTTCTTGGCGTGGCTTTTCACCCAATGTTTCTGTAATCTTCGGCGAGCTGGGTCAGAATCGTCGATCTATTCGGTGTGTCTCCAAACTACTCCTTTGCTCGCCAAGTTGATATTGTCTGAGGGCTGGCATGTTGGAATTTTAGGCGAGCTCAAGATCCACTCGGCGAGTTACCGAGTGGCTTTGGCGAGTACCAACTTTGCTTTCCTTCAACCTTTTCGCTCCTTTTTGTCTCATAATGTCCTTGCCTTGCTCTTTTGCTTTTATTGTTACAAATTAACATTTTAACATCAGTTATGAGCATAAAATAGACATTGAGGAGACTAAATCGCTAAATATTAAGCTCTTAATGAGGCGAAATCTCTGACTCATCACATAACCCAGTCAATATAACTAGACATAAAATATTATTTTCCCTAAATCACTTTGTATATAGGATAACTCATCACACTAATGTAACCCTTGAGCTTTCTTTTCCTCTCACTTGTTAAATTTCAGTGTTTGAGAATCTAGCAAAACATTGAACTAAAAACTCTCTCTAATTTATTTTGCCAGAATTCACCTTAGAGAATTCACCGGTAAGCTATTATTGAGGTAAATTACTCAGCCAAAAACTCTGTCACTTTGCTTAGTTCATTAATTACACCTGAATTTGTCACATATAATTCATCCTATGAACTTTCTCATTTAAAAGTTTTAAAATTTCAAAAAAGGCAGGATTTTATTAATTTATTTGCTCATTTTAGTGAAGATTATAAGCTTAGCATATCTACCAGAGAGATTTATTTATTTATTTTTAATCTTTATTATTTTTTGTGCTCTGTATGGCGGTTCTTTTCATAATTGAGTTTGCAGGTAGATAGTGAGAATCTATTATTGTATCAAATAATTTTTAATCAGATTCTCAAAATATGTTCTAACAATTTTATTTTAATTTTTCGCTTTGATTTGTCATGCCCCGAACTACTCCCGAGATGCGGACATGGGACCTAGGATCACGAGTGACCCCAAGCTAACCCTACTAGAATAATCATGAGCATACTAAAGATAAACTGAGCAATAAAACTGTGCGGAAGCTAAATAATAATGAAAGTCTGAAATGACGGGGAATACCCATATACTGTATAAATATAACAAACTGAGAGTTTGATTACAAGATGAAAGTCAAACTCTAAGACTAAAGCTAAATCTAACTATGTCTAAAATAAAGCCTCTGCTGACTAGAAATGCTGGGACATGCCCCAGCTAGATCTAGCAAAACTAAAACTAAAGCTAAAAGCATGAAAGATAAACATGTCGCTAGTCCTCGATGAATGAGGACTCACCACTGATGCTGTTGAACTGAAGATCGGGAACCGATCTATGCGTGATCTGACTGCTGAGGACCTGAACCTACATCACGAGAAGATGTAGCGCAGAGTATGCGTCAGTACTTGAGAGGTACTGAGCATGTATGATAGAGTAAAGCTGAAATAACATATAACTGAACAAACAATAAAGAAAGGATATAAACTGAACATGATATAGATACTGAATACTGAGCTAACTGAATGCAAATACCACTTTTATAATATGTTGATACTCAATACTGGCTGTGCTGAAATGTGGTCAATGCAATGGAGTCTGACTAAACTGTGGGAGCTAGTAATAACCGACATCAAACCACATGAGCTAAATGTGGAGTCCAATGTATACGCCCCATCCAGAGGACCCAATATACCTGGCCAAAGGTATAGAGGCATGCTGGCGTGATCACTAAACTGATGCCCATAGAGGGGACTTACAACCTACGTGGCTCGTAGTTCTGGGACTATATGGGTGACTGACCTTAGTCCAACTTAGTATTATGCTACTCCCAATAGATTAAATGATTAACATATTAAGACTGAATTTCTGTAATATACTAGATAGCTCAAAACTGACACGCAAACTGAGAATGCACATTAATAAACTGATAATGTCACATTAAAAAAGACAGAGGCATGTATATCTAAAATAACTAAAATATCTAACCTAGCATGTGTAATTCAAGAACTAAAGAAGTACATAACTAGGATTCTGAAATTCATGCAAGATATGACGTAATAACATGATAATCTGATCTGGAACATGTAAATAACTAATTCATGATAATCTGCTGGAGTTCTAGAAACCCTAGGTCTAGTTATTAATAGGGAATCAAGAATCTGACTGAATTCTAGGGACCCAATAGGTAAAAGGAACCCACTAGTGAAATCCCACATACCTGGTGATGGATTCCACGAAGAAATCCTTCGATTTCGGGGTTGAAACAGGAGGAAACTTGCTGCGTTCTTGAACTAGGGTTCTTGACTTCTTTCTCCTCTTAGCGTTCTAACTTTCTAAGTTTTGATGAATGATTTGACTTAGGTAAGTTCTAGTGATGTTTCTTGGCTAAAACTAACGAAAATCACGTAGTTTAGAGTCAAAACAACGTAGTTTAGGGGTTTATCGAAATAGGAAAAGACCAAAAGACCCCTGACTTAACTGCTGTTGGGGTGACCGATGGACCGTCTATCGATTGACGGTCCATGCTGGTCAACCGTCAGTCGTGACTGGAGGCTGAAACTTGGGATGTCGATTCATGAACACGGACCACGGTCCGTGCCCTGACCTATGGACCGTAGTTCCGGCCGTGGGTTAACACTTAGCCGAATTTTTGGGCTTAGTCTGGGGAGGGGATGCAGATGCAAACTACGGACCACCAGCACGGGCCGTGAGTCGTACCTGCAACTTCTGGAAATCTGTTTTAAGGCCTATTTTCGGATACATAGTGTTACATGTTTTTTGAAGTGATAGATTTTAGCATTGATAGAGCTCGATATTTGCTATTCAGTGTTGGAGCACTGCATTTGAAATACTTGAAAATGGTAAGGTTTTCAATTTGAATAGTCTTTATATTTATGTTGTTGCATCAACAATTTTTGAAAATGTTGTAAGGCTATGGTAAATTTAATAATAAACTTGCTTGCTTTGATTTATGTTCCTTTTTTAAATATCTAATATATGTTTTGATCTCCGTGCTTCTCTTTTATTTCAGTCTGTAACATGTACTTTGATTTGGATTCTTTTTCAATTTTCTTGTGGTATAAGATTAATGTTTTTTATGTTGAGGAATTGATATAGTTCAAGTCATATTTAATTAATTGAGAGTCACTTGTTCAAATAATTTTTTTTTAATGGTATTCTATTCTTCATACTGATTCTTGACATAGATATACTTCAGATCCTTCTTTAATTGTAGAGGGCACTTTATCAAAGGAGAATCTAGAATTTCTAGAACGTGAACTACTTACAAAAATAAAGAGCGGGTATTAAATGTTAAATTTTGTTAGCTAAAAATTAATTGGTTTAATTACTAAACATGATAGCTTCATTCTTTGTATATGCATTTGCGTTTAATGATTACTCATTGTCTTCTTCATCAATAGAGATTGGGCCAACTCTTGCAAGTTAGGGTTTTCAACTGTAGTAGAAAATCATTTTTCAAAAAAGAATGAAATATTTATTCATTTATATGCCTTCTCCAAAAAAATATTTTCGGTAAAACTCGAATAGCCTTTGTAATTTCTTTTATGTTCTCTACAAACTTTTATATGATCTTTCTAGTCTTCCCATAATAAGTTCTTTGAGGTGCATAATGAAGTTGATGCTCACACTGATGGAGAGATGAGATGTGGGAGTTCCTTGAGTATCAAACAGAAGCATGCTCATCAATCTTTAGGCAATGAAAATGTGACGAGTGCAACGTTTCTTTAATGTTCCTCAAATTAAGTTTCCGTCTCATGCTGGGAAATAAGCTAGCGATCTGAATGTTAGAATTAGTGACAGAAATTGTTCCCTTTGTCTTCAAAATTATCTTCTGACTCATTTTTTGAAATATATGCAAGATATTATCCTTCTCTTGTGAGGAAATCTTCAACTACTAGAGAAGATATCATAAATGTTACATCTTTAGGACATGGAATAAAAAACGACAACTCGATTGGAGACAACTATGCTAACGGAAAAAATCCCATCAATCCTATACACAATACAATCAACAATGTGAATAGTGATAAAGATATTGGTGTTGCCTCTAGGATTCTAACTTCTGATAAGAAGGATGTCATGGGTGATTTGTGCATTAGCAAGCCACGTCATAGTACTAGAAGTGTAGTTCCACCTAAAAGGTTGAACGATTACTTTTGCAAAGTAAGAAAGTGATGGGAGCAAGGGAAGACTTAATAGTGGAATTGGTATACTAGTGTAAGAATGTGGGTAGGAATGAATAAGGCAATGCAAAGTACATTACTACAAGTTTTGCCCCGTGTCCATAAGGTTCATGACCCAAAAATAGATGTGATGACACTCGTCTTATCCCACCAAGACAAGTCAGCCTCAAACCCAACCATTAGGATAAAGTGCGGAAATAAAATAAAATTTGAAGTTGAATAACAATTACTAATGTTGATACCAAGTCAACTTAACTAAATCTCAAAAACATGGTTGTCAAGTGCACAAGCGTCTAATGTATTACAATTGATTTGAAAGAAAAACACAAGTCTCAAATGATATTGTCTCTAAAATAGAACAAAATCATAAATAAGAGTAAGAATGTTCGCTGAGATGACAAACAATTACCTCACAAATCTCCACAAGAAGCGTCAGACATGAAGAGGGAGTATCATGAAGATCCCGGTTCATAATCCACACAATTATATAAGCAATGAGTGAGTACCAAACCACACAGTACTTAGAAAGAAAATTTCTAAACACAAAGCTAAGAACATGGAATATGGTTACTCCTACCACTAAAATTGAACCTCTACATCTACAATCTCCATAAAACTAGCCCAACCTAATAGTTCACAATTTAAATAGCACATAGATCAATAACAATACTACAATGATAACTGATCAACAATGTACAAGATCAAGTTCGACTATCACAAATTCCACAAAAAAACATTCACAAGTTCACCGTGATAAAGATATGCAATACAATGAAATGCAATGCCAAGTATGGTGATGCATGTCTGACCTAGTGATACACACTTGTTGTCTCTCAATCTGGGATCCATGAAGGACATATCTGTCTATGCATTCATCGCAATGTGCGACACGACACTCGATAGTTGAATTCTTCGTGGCGTACGACACATTCGTCAAATCATAACATCTTTAACACGCCTCAAAATGGTTCATCCTCTTTAGTTCCTTATTCTTCTCAAATTCACAAAATAGTTGACACAACCATGTCTCTGAACCAATGCAACTGGCATGTTCAATCAATTAAAAAGGAGATGACCATTTCTATATCAATGCACAGTTCATAATAATACAACCGTGATATAACATCGATAATGAATCAATAAATCTTTCCAATTATTCTCAACACATCACACATTAATATATACTTAGGTTGCCATTATTACCCCTTCTTTCCTCATTAGGATCATTCAATGTGAACAAGTCAACCCATAACCAAGTCACATTACTCCCCTACATATACCACAAGGAAATACAAGATTCTATATACTTAACAAGGATCGA
This sequence comes from Solanum raphanifolium, assembly GCA_036250405.1. Lineage (NCBI taxonomy): Eukaryota > Viridiplantae > Streptophyta > Magnoliopsida > Solanales > Solanaceae > Solanum > Solanum raphanifolium. The sequence goes on along the minus strand of JAJOOE010000749.1, from coordinate 24,695 downwards.
GAAATACACTTGCATCAAACAATCAAACAATTACTCTAGGACTTGAGTCTTCCCATTTCTTGAGCTTCCAAATGAATGCAATCTATTCACATAAATAATCCCAATATGATTTTGAAACTAACAACACTCATATTACTCTAAGTGTAGCAAAAACCAAAAAACTCACCCAAATCTATAATCAAGTTCCTAATCTTGGTGTCAATTAACATATCAACTGTTCTATTTCCAAATTCAGGCCTAGAGTTAATTATCAATTCACCCAAATAACATAAATCTAATGGTGTATATATAATACAATACCCCTTATATTTATATGTATATACCAATATATCAAAACCAACTTAATTATGAAGAATTCACGAATTCCAAAGAAATTAACGAACAAATTATGATAATATTTATTTAATTTCCATATATTGTTTTATGACTGATCACCTTACCTTCATCTTTTTAAATTCCAATTATAATATTTGTGAAATTAAAAGATTACTGCCAGCCATAAAGGATAATTAAAATCACAAGCTTATATTGCATATATTCAAAACAAACTAGAAGTTCCACACATTAACATAGAGCAAAAAGTTAATTTTTCCTTTTCTTGCCCTTGAATAATCATTACTCTCATTAATTCAAAATTAAAGCGCTCCACTAACTCTTGCAACAATGGAAAAATATGAGTCCCCCAAGGTATTAAAAGCTTACTTCAAGTATACCAATACTCCCTTGTCAACGCCGCATTTTTTTTTCCATAATTTATGACTCAACAATCTCAACCCTACAAATTTATTTCCCTATATGGATCAAATGGTATATGCTATTGAATAAATTATAAACATGACTGATATACTGTGTGTTTACAGTATTTTTGATGCATTTTATTAGAGTTTGTGTGTGTCTTGAGCTATTTTATTATTAGAAATAATGTTTTTAGTACTCTTTTGCAAGAAATTGGTTTGGAAGCGGTTGAGAGAAAACAGGACTAAAATTGGCAGCAGCAGCAACCAACGGATCCAACAATGGACTGTAGGTCCAGTGAAGGCTCGTAGGCAGCGCATCGTAGGTAGAAGATCAGGGAAATCTGACCAAGTGTGGAACCACAAAGCTACGACGAACTGTAGGTCGAGTGATGACCCGTCCTGCACATCTGTCGTTTGTGATCAGAAAGTTGAAGTTCGAGTAACTGAATTATTTTCTAAGTGTTAGTCCACGGAGGTATACCACGGACCGTAGGTCGAACCACAGCCCGTAGGTCCTGCCGTCAGTCGAAACCGTGTCCTAGACTAATTTTCCTTATTTTGTTTCCTAGTTGGTTTAGGATTGAAAACTCTATAAATATGGGTTGTATTTTTCATTTTTAGGAGTCAGACAATATTGTATACTTTTGTTTTGGTCTTTTGGAATTATTTTGCAAACTTTTATCAATTTCATTTCCAGAAGTTGGTTTATGCAAGTACACTTTGAATTTCAATTCAAGATTTTGGTTTTCATCTATTTGAATTGTAAGTTCATGAATTCTATTAACCTAATTATGAATTGTGAACTATCAAGCATGAGTAGCTAAATCCACAACTATGGTTGTGGAAACCATGAGCAATTAACAAAGTATGAATAATAACTAAGTAATTCTTGAATAGTGTTTATGCATGTATTAGTAATCTTTTCGTTTAGAAGTCTTTCTAGCAGTGCACAATGTTAGAACTCGCCTCGTTCCTACTTGACTTACCAAGGGGGTAATGAATGATAAAAAAATTAAACAACAAAGATTTAGTTAAGGATTTGCTACTATCCAATAGTGTGACTTTAATCAATTGAGGAGAGGGTGAATACCCTAAGTTAATTGAAACGATAACTAATCTTAGGTAAAGTTAAGGGTTAGTAAAGCATACATTCATAGATTTACCAAGTTGCGAGTGAAAGTTCCTCCTAAGATTACCAATCACGTAGGGATACATAACTTATTGGCCTTGCATGTCAAACACTAGGATTGGATTACTATTATTAGGATTACTGCGTTAAGAGTTTGTGGGGAACACATATTCCATAGTTTCCATCTAATATTGATATCTCAAAGTGTGAATCTTGTTTACTTGTTACTTATTGATGCAAATCAACAATCTGTTACTTTAGTTACACAAACCCCCTTGTTTACTTTTCTTTGAAATAGTTTGACTAAAAAAGAGATAATTTTAAGTTAAGTTTAAAGCTAAACCATATTCCTCGTGGGATCGACCCCAACCTACAAGTTGGGTTCTTTACTTGATAACGATCGCTTATGCTTCTTTAATAGAGGTGTAATTTGAGTGTATCAAATTTTGGTGCGGCTGCCGGGGACTACAACTTTTAGATTAAGTTTAACTACATTATTGAACTTTAGTAAAGTATTTCCTGATTTTATGTTTGTTTTGTTTTTTTTTCTACACGTTTCAACTCTAGTGTATTCCAAGTATACAGAGTCGAGGCGAACCCTTGACCCCCTATGATCCTGAACTATGAAAGACTTTGAGATAAATGGCAAATCTAGGGGTACACAATAATCCAATCAGAGAGGGTCACAAAGATGGAGTTGAATTGTAGCCTCCTGGGGTTGTTGATGTGCCCGCTAAGGTTCATGGTGGTAATCTACTCAAAAATACAGAAAGGGTGCAGAATTCGTTGGCACCAAGGTTTCGCGATCACTACAGGGTTAACTATGATGCAGTTGGATCAGATGGGCCTATTGTTCTACCTCCGCTACCTCCAAGACATACATTTGTGGTGACCAGCAGCCTTATACAAATGCTTACGACAAGAGGGTTGTTTGATGGGTTGGCTTCAGAAGACTCATACGCTCACATGGCTAAATTGTCAAGTGTCTGTAAGAGTTGTGAAGGACGACCGGAGTTGGATATAGATGTTATAGGTTTGAGAGTATTCCCATTGTCGTTGACCGGTGATGCAACTGTGTGGTTCTCTGAGCTTCCTTATAATTCGATCTATACATGGGACCAATTGTATAAGGTGTTCATAGCAAGGTATTTTCCGGTGTCCAAGAATTTAAATCACAAGGATAAACTGAATAATTTCACAACACTACCTGGAGAGTCCATAAGCAGTTCATTGGATAGGTTCACTGGGTTCATAAAGAGTGTTTCGAATCACCGCATAGATGATGAGTCACTGAAAAAGTACTTTTATAGATGACATGATAACAATGGAAGGCCTGTATTGGATACTATTGCAGGAGGGTCATATGGTGAGTGCACTTTTGAGGAGATCGCTGAAAAGCTTGAGAGGATTTCCCAAAACAATAAGGCATGGAGCACTAGAAAGGCAAATACTGGAAGGAGCACGTTTGTTGTCCAAATTGCACTAAGTCAATCCAATGATAACATTCGTGAAGAGATAGCTCAAATGAGGACAGAAATTGGCTTGGTATTAACGCATGTGAGTGAAAGTGCAGAAAAAGTGAATTCGGTAAATTGCTTAACTAGAACTCCACCACTGCAAGTTGACGAATGTTACTATGAGAATGATGCAAATTTGGTTAATGATTAGAAGGGGGGTTTCCAAACCAACACCCAAGGTTCCAACTCGGATAATTGGCTCCAAGATTTGAACTATGTCAACTAAAATCGAGAGGGAAAGTATGTCCGGGATGGGAACTACAATCGTTATAACAACTACAACCATAACAACTATGGCAACAAGAATGAGAGAGTTGGGCCCTATGTTCCATCTAGTAATAGAGAATTTGGTAATAGAGAAGGTAGAACACTATGACTTTTATTGACGATATGATGAAGAGGTTTGATGCAACTGATGAAAATGTGAAGGAGATGCGTAATGATTTGTCTGGAATTGGTCAGAAAGTTGATACCCATGCAGTGTCAATCAAGCAACTTGAGCAACAGTTTAGTCCGTCAGCCAGGCACTCTTCCTAGCAATACCATCCAGAATCCAAAAAATGATGGACATTGTATGGAAGTCTGTAACACCTCGGAAATTAGTAGATTAAACTAGAGCCTAAACGTGAAGGTTAAGGGCAAGGGGTAAGGTTTTTGGATGAGGTCCATGGCAAGGGGGCCAAGGCTGCCTAAAACAAGCCTAGCCACTTCCCACCATGACCACGAGGGTCTTCACGACCCGTGGTTGCCACCACGATTCGTGGTGCCACCCGTGGTAGGTGAGGCAGTAAGCTCATGAAGCTTCAAAGAAGAGGCTCCTCTTCACGAGCCACTTCACGGCTCGTGGTGAAGACCACAGACCGTGGGAAGGCTAGTGGGGTTGCGTTAGCCTCATGAGAGGCTTTTCAAGATGGAGAGGCTACTTGTCAAGGGAACACGGGCACCACCACGAGCCATGGTTCCTTGATGATCTGTGAACTTGGGCGTGGTCCCTAAGAAGGGCTGCCTAGTCGAGGGTCTTTTGGTAAATTCTAAATTAGTTAGTTATTTAGTGGGGTTGATTTATATTATTTTATTTCACCTATATAAATGTTTTTAAGTCATTAAACACCCCATTTACTTAATTATTCCCAAAAACCCAAAATCAAACCCAAAAGAGTTCATCTTCTCCAAAATTTCTCTCTCTATAATTTCTTAAGAAGAAGAAGAAGAAGTGGAAGCTAGGGATTGAAGAACCAAGGTTTTTATTCTCAAATTAGTGGGAAAACTCCATTAAGGCATGGTAGCTTTTCATCTATGGATAGAATTCACCCATAGAGTCCCTTCAAATCTAATTTCAAACTTGTAATTTTACCCAAAAAGCTAGGGTTTTACTCAAAGTCATGGATTCTTCCTAAAAAAGTTTTCGATTATTTTATTATCATATATTATGATTGAATTTCTGTTTTATGATAAAATCATCCATGAATCCATGAATTCCCCATAGCCCTAATTTATGACTTTGAGATGTGGGTTGATTTTAGTAAGATGAATATTATGAAATTGTTCTTGTAGTAGTTTAATTACTTGTATCATGTTATTATCCATGCTTAATTGTAGTAATTCTAGGTGTGTTGGTGAATTGTGATTCATGTTCCTTGAAGGGAAAATTGTGAGAATATTGTATATTCATGATACTTATGTACATGCTTTGTGAATACTTTGAAAGTAATGTGATCATGACTATAATGTTATTGTTGTGTTGTTGAAAGGCCATTCTCAATTATACACTTGTGAATGATGATGACATGTTGTAAAGGGTTTTCTCAATGTATAATACACCTTGAATTTGTTGGCTTAGGGCATCTTGTTCATGTGTAATTGAAAGTGATCTTGGTTGATGTACCTTGAATTGGTAGGCTTAGAGCATCCATTTCTTGTGTAACTAAAAGTATCTTGACTTAATGAACCTTGAATCGGCAGGCAAATGGCATCCCTTTCATAAATGACTAATGGAGTATTCTAGGCTTTGTCTTGAATCGGTAGACCAATGGTAGCCCTTTCATGATGAGTCCATGAACTACTGTAATTATGAACCTTGAATCGGTAGACCAAATGGTAGCCTTTTAATGTGGATCTAATGAGCTATCCTAATAATGTACCTTGAATAGGTAGGCTTATGGCACCCTTTCATGTGTTTAATAATATACCTTGAATCGCTAGGCTAATGGCATCCTTTCATGTGTGTAATAATGTACCTTGGGTGGGTAGGCCAATGGCATCCCTCTCATGTGTATGAATGTTAAAAGAGAATTAACTACTCTAAGGGAATTTAATGCTTAGTACCGACTGGATATTGTGAGTTTGAAACTCTCCCTATGTTAGGCCGGGTTTCTAGTAACAACCTTCTTGTCCCATAACTATGTTCCCACATAGGTTATTAGCTAGTGGATCCACCTAAGCTACATTACCGGTCCTACCTTAGGCAAGTAGAGCAATCCTTTACGGTGTGGGATAGACATCGGATTCCATGATTTGCTCACATGGTCTATGTCGGTTAGGGCTTATTCCCATCATGTGGGTTATGTGCTATGGTTACTCAAGAGGTTCTATAAAGTGTGAGTGGTATTATGGGATGACATTCATGCATTGCATGAGTAGGCTTAGAGAGTTGCTATGGTGTGCTTCTCAAATGTCATAATGTCTAATGAAATGAATATGCTTATAATGATGCTATTGCGAATGTTGACATGAAGGCTAAATGTAATGATGAATGCTTAACTTGGATTGTTATTATGAGTTGCTTTTATTGTCATGACTTATTAATTATGAATGTTCCTTGTTTATGAGTATTAACTAAAGATGAGAATGGAGAATGGTAAGGATGTTTAGGGTGGCCTCAAAGTGGTACGTAGTATGTGTGGCATTATGGTATGCAATTCATACATTGCACAAGTATAACTTAGGGTTACCTAAGAAATGGTTCTATTATGTTATAATGATTTATATGATGATCGTACTTGTAATGTATGTTTTTATACCTAAAGTGTATGATGATTCTCAAACTTGTTAAATACATGGTTTTCAACTAAAATGTCCTTTTAGCATGATTTCTGCATGGCTATCATACTTAGTGCATTTTTTTATTAACCCATATTTTCTACATTTTCTCAAAGTGTAGGTTCTGGTTCTTAAGGTGATCTTCTATTGGTTAAAGCTTGGATAGACTTTTCTCCTTGCTTTTGGTGAGTCCTTAAGATTCGAGGACGTATGAGTTTTTAGTGGTTTCTTTCTAGTAATTTTATGTTTTGGACTATGTTGAAGGGCTGTGACCTTATTGTTGATTCTAAGATTGTATTAGATTGCTATTTGAGACAAGTTAGACTTCCGCTTGCTTTTGTAAATAAAGACTTCGATTGTATGGATTAAAGTTTTTAAATTCCGCATCATTTCTTATGTCTTATGTTATGAATGCTATGAGGCTTATATGAGGCTCTTTGGAGTCTTGTACTTCGTGTCACGTCCGGGGTGTAGGCTCAGGTCATGACAAACATGGTATCAGAGCACAAGATTTTGGGATGGTTTTAGGATGATGTCTCATGAGCCACGTCTAGTAGAGTCTTGCTCATAGTGTGAAGCGCGCCACATTTATGAATAAAAGGCTATAAGATGTTAGGAAACTACACTTCTTTCATTACTCTTAAGTCGTGCCGTATAGTTTAGCTCTATAAAGTCCATCTCCTAACCCTTCTCTTGTGTCTTCAGGAAATGAATACACAAAGGGCTAACACAATAAGAATGGAGGGTAACAATGTCAATGAACAAGCTCCTCAAGAGAATCAAGATCCTAGAGTGAATCAAGATCCGAGTAATCCTCCATGTGGAAATTAAGTCGGCTTTCTAACATTGGCCCAAGCTATAATGGCTCAACCCAATAGAGATGTTGGGACTCATCTGAACCCTAATGTGAATACCATGGCTTCTAGATTGAGGGATTTTGTTAGAATGAATCCTCCTGTGTTCCTTGGTTCCAAGGTGGGAGAGGGTCCTCAAGAATTTGTGGATTAGGTTTATAAGGTAGTTGATGCTATGGGGGTGACTTTGGTAGAAAAAGTGGAGTTAGCCGCTTACCAATTAAAGGATGTTGCTCAAGTTTGGTTTACTCAATGGAAAAAAATAGGCCGGTAGGAGCGGGTCCTATTGATTGGGACGTGTTTAAGAAGGCATTTATTATAGGTTCTTTCCCGGAGAGTTGAGGGAGGATAAGGTGGAGGAATTCATTAACCTTAGGCAAGGTAGCATGAGTGTTCAACAGTATGCCTTGAAATTTACCCAATTATCCAAATATGCTCCATCTATGGTGGCAGATCTGAGGGATGAGATGAGTAGATCTGTGATGGGTGTGTCCGACTTAGTTGGAGAAGAATACCGTACGACCATTCTCCATGATGACATGAATATCTCTAGGCTTATAGTGTATGCACAAAAAAATGAGGAGTCAAAGCTAAAGAGAAAGAATAGAGAGATGGAAAGAGTTAGGTCCAGTGAACAAGGTAAACCAAAGTTCAAAAAGATATCCTCCAACCAAGATTCTTCAAACACTCCTAGGCCAAACCAAGAGAAAGGTAGTGGGTCTCCATTTCCCAAACCTACTTGCACCAAATGTGGAAAGAAGCACCATAGAAAGTGCCTAGCCTGTACAAATGGGTGTTATGGTTGTGGAAAGAGTGATCATCAAGTGAAAGATCTCCCTAAACTCTCAGCAAAAGGAAGAGAGGCCAAACAAGCTTCTCTTAGTGGCCCGGATCCTAATGCTCCAAAGTTTGGTCATTTCTATGCACTTCGGTCTAGAGAAGACAAAGGAGCCCTTCCGGATGAAGGCACCGATATGTTGGTAACTCCTTATAGATGTAAATGATTTATTAAGGTCTCTATGCTATTTGTTAGATTTTCATGTTAGCCTTAGTATGGGATTACTCCCAAGGGGGAGATGGTATGCTTAGAAAGCAAGGTTGTTGAGAGTTCCGATATCCTTATCTCTTTCTTCTGTTCCTATTCAAGCTTGAGACAAAGAGTTCCTTGTGACTTGTTTCATGATTTGGAGTCATGTGTGATTTATGTGTTTCCATGATCTCCTTATGTTGTGCATGTTCTTGATGAAATTCATGTTTAGAAAGAAAATGCGTTTTCATCATTTATGTTCCTCATGTTGATGTGCATTTAGTATGAGTTGCATATATGCTTCATGAAATGAATTGTAGAACATGCTTAAATGTGCTTTTGAGAAAAAATTGCATAGTTGCTTCATGATGTCATGTTGAGCATGCTTTGAGTTGGAGAAGGTAGTTCCTCCAGTGTATGTGAACAATGTTGATGTTTTCATGCATAATGGGTTGTTAGATGTAGTTCCTACTTCCTTGTGATGCATTGAGTATGTTAAGAGGGAGTTGATGTTTCCTCCTATGATTTGAGCATTATTTTGATGTGTCATGCATGATGGGCTGCTAGTCTCGAGTCTTTAATTCCGTAAGGTGTCTAGATCATCATTCGGGGATGTATGTTCCCAAGAGGGATATAATGTAACACCTCGGAAATTAGTAGATTAAACTAGTGACTAAACGTGAAGGTTAACGTCAAGGATTAAGGGAAAGGGATAAAGTTTTTGGATGAGGGCCATGGCAAGGGGGCCAAGGCTACCTAAAACATGCCTAGACACTGCCCACCATGACCACGAGGGCCTTCACGACCATGGTGGCCACCATGAGTTGTGGTGCCACCCGTGGTAGGTGAGGCAGTAAGCTCATGAAGCTGCCAAGAAGAGGCTCCCCTTCACGAGCCACTTCACGGCTCGTGGGAAGGCTAGTGGGGTTGCCTTAGCCTCATGGGAGGATTTTCAATATGGAGAGGCTACTGATCAAGGGACCACGGGCACCACCACGATCCCTGGTGCCCTTGACGAGCCGTGAACTTGGGTGTGGTCCCTGGGAAGGGGCTGCCTAGTGGAGGGTCTTTTGGTAAATTCCAAATTAGTTAGTTATTTAGTGGGTTCGATTTATATTGTTTTATTTCACCTATATAGATTTTTTAACTCATTAAACACCCCATTTGCTTTATTATTCCCAAAAACCCAAAATCAAACCCAAAAGAGTTCATCTTCTCCAAAATTTCTCTCTCTAGAATTTCCAAAAAAGAAGAAAATGAAGTGGAAGCTAGGGCTTGAAGAACCAAGGTTTTTCTTCTCAAATTAGTTGAAAAAATCCATTAAGGTATGGTAGATTTTCATCTATGGGTATCTTTCACCCATAGAGTCCCTTCAAATCCAATTTCAAACTTGTAATTTTACCCAAAAAGCTAAGATTTTACTCAAAGTCATGGATTCTTCCTAAAACCATTTTTAATGATTTAATTATCATATATTATGATTTAATTTCTGTTTTATGGTGGTTTTAAGATAAAATCTCCCATGAATCCATGAATTCTCCATAACCCTAATTTATGACTTTGAGATGTGGGTGAATTGTAGTAATATGAATATTATGAAATTGTTCTTGTAGTAGTTTAATTACTTGAATAATGTTATTATCCAAGCCTAATTGTAGTAATTCTAGGTGTGTTGGTGAATTGTGATTCATGTTCCTTGAAGGGAAAATTGTGAGAATATTGTATAATCATGATGCTTATGTACATGCTTTGTGAATACTTTGAAAGTAATGTGATCATGACTATAATGTAATTGTTGTGTTGTTCAAAGTTTATTCTCAATTATACACTTGTGAATGATGATGACATATTGTAAAGGATTTGCTCAATGCATAATACACCTTGAATGGGTAGGCTTAGGGCATCTTCGTCATGTGTAATTGAAAGTGATCTTGATTGATGTACCTTGAATTGGAAGGATTAGGGCATCATCTTCTTGTGTAACTGAAAGTATCTTGACTTAATGAACCTTGAATCGGTAGGCCAATGACATCCCTTTCATAAATGACTAATGGAGTATTCTAGGCTTTGTCTTGAATCGGTAGAACAATGGTAGCCCTTTCATGATGAATCCATGAACTACTATAATGATTAACCTTGAATCGGTAGACCAAATGGTGTCCCTTTCATGAGGATTCAATGAGCTATCCTAATAATGTTTCTTGAATCGGTAGGCTTATGACACCCTTTCATGTGTTTAATAATGTACCTTGAATCGGTAGGCTGATGGCTCCCTTTCATGTATGTAATAATGTACCTTGAGTCGGTAGGCCAATGGAATCCCTCTCATGTGTATGAATGTTAAAAGAGAATTAACTACTCTATGGGAATTTAATTCTTAGCACCGAGTGGATATTGTGAGGTGGAAGTTCTCCCCATGTTAGGCCGGGTTTCTAGTGACAACCTACTTATCCCATAACTATGTGCCTACATAGGTTATTAGCTAGTGGATCCACCTAAGCTACATTACCGGTCCTACTTTAGAGAAGTAGACCAACCCTTTATGGTGTGGGATAGACACCGGATTCCATGATTTGCTCAGATGGTCTATGTCGGTTAGGGATTATTCCCATCATGTGAGTTATGTGCTATGGTTACTCAAAAGGTTCTATGAAGGGTGGGTGGTAGTATGGGATGCCACTCATGCATTGCACGAGTAGGCTTATAGAGTGGCTATGGTGTGTTTATCAAATATCATAATGTTTAATGAAATGAATGTGCTTATAATGATGCTATTGAGAATATTGACATGAAGGCTAAATGTAATGATGAATTCTTAACTTGGATTGTTATTATGAGTTGCTTTCCTTGTCATGACTTATTAAATATGAATGTTCCTTGTTTATGAGTATTAACTAAAGATGAGAATGAAGAATGGTAAGTATGTTTAGGGTGGCCTCAAAGTGGTACTTAGTTGGTGTGGTATTATGGGATACCATTCATACATTGAAAAAGTATAACTTAGGGTTACCTAAGAGATGGTTCTATTATGTTATAATGATTTATATGATGATCATACTTGTAATGTATGTTTTTATACCTAAATTGCATGATGAATCTCAAACTTGTTAAATGCATGGTTTTCAACTAAAATGTCCTTTTTATTTTTGCATGGCTATCATATTTAGTGCATTTTGTACTAACCCATATTTTCTACATTTTCTCAAAGTGTAGGTTCTGGTATTTAAGGTGATCTTGTATTGGTTAAAGCATGGATCGAATATTCTCCTAGCTTTTGGTGAGTCCTCAAGATTCGAGGACGTATGAGTCTTTAGTTGTTTCTTTCTACTAATTTTATGTTTCGGACTATGTTGAAGTGCTGTGACCCTATTGTTGATTCTAAGATTGCGTTAGATGGCTATTTGAGATAAGTTAGACTTCCGCTTGGTTTTGAAAATAAAGCCTTTGATTGTCTGGATTAAAGTTTTTAAATTCCGCATCATTTCTTATGGCTTATGTTATGAATGCTATGAGGCTTGTATGAGGCTCTTCGGAGTATTGTACGCTGTGTCACGTTTGGGGTGTAGGCTCGGGTCGTGACAAAGTCACTACTCGCAGAGGAAAACATACTATTGATCCGCCCGTGCCGTCTGAGGTTGAAAGAGTGGTAGAAAAAGTTATTGATGAGATTGAGGTTACTAGAGAGTCAAAAGATGCTACAGAAAAGGAAGTTGAGTTGATCCAAAAATTTGTTCCCATGCCTAGACCTCCACCTCCCGTTCCACAAAGGTTGATGAGAAAGACTGAAAAAGGAAAATACCACAGGTTTATAGCAATGTTGAAACAACTTTCCATTAATGTTCCGTTTATAGAAGCTATGGAGCAAATGCCTGGGTATGCAAAATTCATGAAGGACTTGGTGACCAAAAAGAGGGCTGTCAGTTTTCAAAATGATGAGAGGTTGGAACATTGTAGTGCTATTACTACGAGGTCACTTGTTTAGAAGAATGAGGATCCTGGAGCTTTCACTATTCCTTGTACCATTGGTATGTTGCGCTTTGCAGAGGCCTTGTGTGATTTGGGTGCTAGCATTAATTTGATGTCATTGTCGATTTATAAGAAGTTGGATTTAGGAGCTCCAAAACCGACTGCGATGCATTTACTTGTGGCCGATAGAATTGTGAAGAGGCCCAATGGAGTGTTTTAAGATGTCCTTGTGAAAGTAGAGTCATTCATCTTTCCAGCGGACTTTGTGATCTTAGATTGTGAAGTTGATTTTGAGATTCCTTTCATCTTAGGGATACCATTTCTGGCTACTGGGCGTGCATTGGTCGATATGGAGAGAGGGCAGATGAAGTTTCGACTAAATAATGAGGAGGTAACTTTTAACATCTGTAGGTCTATTAAGCATGAAAGTGATCTTAAAACGGTATATGTGGTGAATCACATTGTGGGGCAAGAATCTGAAGTGTCCATTGAGGAAATGTTAGGTGTTGATGCACTAGCAGCGATGATGATGAACTTTGATAGTGATGGTATTGATGAGTATGATAAGCTAGTTGCTGCACTTGATAGGTTCGAGTTTCGTTTCAAGACAAAACTTTCACTCCCCAAGCCTACACCCTGGGCGGGACTAGCACTCGAGAACCATTGCTGGCCCCAAGCGAACCCTTGGCCTGACTTACTTACTCAGCAGAAGACTTTAAGCATTAAGAACAGAATTCAAATGCAAGATAACTCAACTGTCTCAAACTAAACTCACAATGTTTTAGAAATAAACATTTAACTTAGCCAAAGTGGCAACTCAAATTTGAATATAAGCCAATAACAAGATAATGACGAATGAAATAACATCTGACTGTCTATCTATGAAGCCTCTAAAGAACTGAGATGGATGTCGGGACAAGACCCACAACATCCTAATGAACTATCTAATACTGAAAGCAATAAAAGGGATCCTCCGAAAAGAAAGGAGGCTCACCACCAGACTCTGGGTGCTCAACTGGATCAACGATGCGCTGGATGCTGATCCTGGTTACCTGTGTCTGCATCATAAAATGATGCAGGCCAAATGGCATCCGTACATTGAATGTACGAGTATGTGAGGGGAATACTAAACATAAACTAAGCTTGAAAGGAATTTGAAAGAAACACTTACCTTGGCTTTACTCAACTCATGAACAACTTAACTCAATATAAAGCAATAAAACACATGCAATATATAGAAAGCCTTTAAAACAGTAGAAAAAAAGAAAATGCAATAACAAACTCAACTTTACTCATATAATAAAGTAATATAGTTTCTGTGGGAGTTTCTCTAACCGACAACCACCACTATGAGCCTAAGTGGTGATACAACGTCTTACCCACGCTGCTAGAACTGTCCTATACTTTGCCATCATACAGAACACCTTAACTAAGTGGATCCACTAGTCTATGCTAAAAAGCACTTAAGGAATCATCTAAAAAGTATGATCCTTTCTACCCATGATGGCTACATGGTTTATGGAGACTTGAGTTATTTGAACTCGTCCCCATATTGGTGCTCAATACTACTCCCAAAATATACTAGCTCATATGTTTAAAAACATAACTTTTTTCTTTGGTTTGAGATAATTAATCAAAACTTAGCTTAAAAGCTCTCTTGGAATTGGTGTTTCCTTTCTTGCTCAAATGTGAAAACATTTACTCTTTAACTGAAAACTAGCTGAAAGGCTCTTTTGGAAATCAAGGTTTCTTTTCTTCTTTAAATGTGAAAACATTTTACTCTTTAGGAATACATAGTCTCGATATACTCTTTTGAAGAAATGAACTTTAAACTTTACTCTTTAATCAACTCAAAACTCAAGTCTTAAAATAAAGTTAAAACATTTGTAAAAGACTTCTGGAAGACTCTATGAACTTCTCATAACTTCTCTTGACTTGACTCTTAACTTCTCTTGACTTGACTATTAACTTCTTTTGACTTGACTCTTAACTTTCCTTGAATTAAATTATGGATTCAAGGATTGTGATTTGTGATAGGAAAGATCTCATAATGTTTAGGAGTGTTTTTAGATAGTTAAACATGAGAAAAGATCAAGAAATCACTATCTGGAAGCAAGTCCGCAACACAGAGATGCATTTTATTATTTGGTTGTGAAATAAATTTTGAGGCAGAACGGTCTGTGACCGCTCCATGACGCAAAGACAATTTTGTCAATCTTGAGGAATAGGTCAGCGATGCGGACCTGGTACCAGATTTTCCCTACTTGTTCCTTCTTCGTTTTCTAATCTCAATTTGCCTAAACTCGGTTCTTTTTCTCAAATTCCCTTTAGATTCAGATACCTAGTATGTATACACAAGAATCTAACTCAAACAACTCAAGGAAAGAACATTTTAACCTCATGGAACTCCTCAATCTCAACCTAACTCAAGAACGAAGGCCAATTTCAAGAACAACATTCAAGATTCATCAACTTTCAACTTTCTAGAACGAACTTTGCTGAAATAAACATGATTGGCGTATGGGTGAATGAACCCAATGCTATGAAAGACTCACATACCTCGTAGGGATCACACCTTGACGAAATCCACAATCGATTCTTGAAGATCTTGACGATTCTTGCTTCTTCTCCTCTTCTTTTTCTCTTCTCTAAAACCCTAACTCAATATGGTAAAAGCGTAAAATGAATCCTATCAGTTTAGACCCTAATTAATTACCAAAAAACGAAATTAAGTCATGGGGTATGGAAAAGACCATAATGCCCTTCTAAAATCCGGATTAGACTTTCCCTATTTGAACAACCCAACTTCAAATGGGAATATCTCACTCATACGAACTCGAAATCATGCAAACTCGGCGGCATTAGAAAGATTATTCCAATATATTTCCTACAATATCCGGAAATACACCTAACTCATCCTGAGCTAGGAGTTATGGTTGTTTGAAGTTGACCAAAAACTCAACTTAACATACTTAACAATTTTCCAGATTTTTATATTCTTTCCAAAAATGACTATTTCCAATTTTTAACTTGTTTCTTGTTCTTTCGATTAGCGAGATGTTACAAAAAGGGTTGGATTTAGATATAAAGAATCATGACACCACACCTACAAAACCGTCTATTGATGAGCCTCAAAAACTGGAACTTAAGTCCTCCCATTGCACTTGAGGTATGTATTCTTGGGAAAAAATAGCACCTTGGCAGTTATTATTGCTGCTGACTTGAGTGAAGGGAAAATAGAGGTTGTGATATTATTATTGAGCGATTTAAGAGGGCTATTGGATTGACTATTGCGGATATTATTAGGATTCCTCCGGGCATTTGTTCTCACAAAATTGAACTCATGCCGGATAGTAAGCCAAGTATTGAGCATCAAAGGAGATTAAATCCCCTTATGCAAGAGGTAGTGAAAAAGGAGATTATTAAATGGTTGGATGATCGAGTCAAATAGCCCATTGTTGATAGTAGTTGGGTCTACCTTGTTCAGTGTGCACCTAAGAATGGTGGGATCACTGTGGTTCTTAATGCGAAAAATGAGCTGGTTTCAATGAGGCTAGTGACTGGGTGGAGAGTGTGCGTGGACTACCGCAAGCTAAATGCATGGATAGAAAAAAATCACTTTTCGATGCCTTTCATGGACCAGATGCTGGATCGTCTTGCTGGTAAGGGTTGGTATTATTTTCTAGATGGGTATTTGGGCTACAATCAAATCTCCATAGCATTAGAAGACCAATATAAGACCACCTTCACTTGTCCATATGGGACTTTCGCCTTCAAAAGGATGTCATTCGTGGTTTGTAATGCTTCAACAACCTTCTAGTGATGTATGATGTCGATATTTTTATATATGGTAGAGGACACAATATATGTATTCATGGATAATTTCTCTATGGTAGGTAACTCGTTCAATGATTGTTTGGCACATTTGGCTGAAGTACTGAAATGGTGTGAAGAGTGCAATCTTGTGCTAAACTCGGAAAAGTGCCACTTCATGGTGAAAGAGGGTATAGTTTTGGGTAAAAGATATTGAGGTTGATAGAGCCAAAGTTGAGGTAATTGAAAAGATTCCACCACCCATCTCTGTAAAACGTGTTCGAAGTTTTCTTAGGCATGCAGGTTTCTACCGGAGTTTCATAAAAGATTTCTCTAAATTTGCACCCCCATTGTGCAAGCTACTCGAAAAAGAGTGTACATTTGATTTTGATGATGCTTGTCTGAGAGCATTTGGAGAGTTGAAAGAAAGGTTAACTTCGGCACCTATCATTATTTCACTGGATTAGGGACAACTGTTTGAAGTGATGTGTGATGTGAGTGGGGTGGCGCTTGGTGTAGTATTAGGACACAGGCTAGAGAAGATTCTTCATCCAATTTATTATGCCAACAAAGCTCTTAATGTGGCTCAAAAGAACTATACTGTGACTAAACATGAACTCCTTGCTTTTGTTTCGTATTTGAGAAATTTAGATCCTACTTGCTTCGTACTAAGGTCATAGTGCATACTGACCATTCTGCATTGAGGTATCTGATGGCTAAAATGGATGCAAAACCAAGGTTGATTAGATGGGTGTTTTTGTTGCAAGAGTTCGATTTTATGGTAAAGGATAGAAAGGGAACAAAAAATCAAATCGCCGATCATTTGTCCAGATTGGAGGAGGAAGTTATGCTTAAGTTATGAGATGGGGCTGAGATTAATGATGCATTCCCTAATGAACATGTATTGGCTTCTTTTTATGATCTTATCCCTTGGTTCACAGATTTTACTAACTACTTGGAAAGAGATTTGGTTCCATTGGATTTGTCATTTCACCAAAATAAAAAGTTTATGTCTGTTATGAAGAAGTTCTTTTGGGATAAGCCTTACTTGATTCATGTTTTTGCTATTGGGATTATTCATAGTTATGTACCCAAAGTTGAGATGATCAGTATACTCAAGGCGTGTCATTCATCGCCTGTTGGTGGGCACCATAGTGGTATTCAGATTGTTCATAAGATCTTACAGTATTGGTATTGCTAGCCTACCATTTACCAAGATGCTCACTATTTCACCAAGTCTTGTGATCATTGCCAACGAGAAGGAGGAATTTCAAAGAAGCAAGAACTACCTATGAACCCGATATTGGTGATTGAGTTATTTGGAATCTGGGGTCTTGATTTCATGTGTCCGTTTGTGAGTTTGCATGGGATGAAATATATTCTTTTTGCGGTTCACTATGTATCAAAATGGATTGAAGCAATTGCGCTTTCAAACAATGAGGGAAAGAGTGTCACCGCATTCCTGAAAAAGAGTATCTTCTCCAGATTTGGTACACCTAGGGAAATTATTAGCGATGAAGGTTCTCACTTTTATAAAAAATTGTTCAAGTCGTTGCTAGAGAAATATGGTGTTTGTCACAATATAGCCACGTCGTATCATCTGTAGTCTAGTGGAAAAGTTGAGGTGTCAAATAGAGAGATAAAGCAAATCCTTGCAAAGACTGTAAACGGTAACAAAACGGATTGGTCAAGAAGGCTTGATGATGCTCTATGTGCTTATCGCACCGCTTTCAAAACTCTCATAGGTATGTCCCCCTACCAACTTGTATATGGGAAGTCGTGTCATTTGCCTGTAGGGCTAGAGCATAAAGCAATGTGGGCACTCAAGAAGTTGAATTTGGATTGGGGCACCTCTTGAAGTTAAAGACTGAATGAGATGAATGAGCTCGACGAGTTTCGCCTAAAAGCATATGAGAGTTCAGCCTTGTACAAGGAGAAGATGAAGAAGTACCATGATCAAAAGATCGAAAAGCGCAAATTTTCTCCAAGTGATCTAGTATTGTTATTTAACTCAAGGTTGTGCTTGTTTCCTCGCAAACTCAAGTTGAAATGGACTGGGCCATTCAGAGTAACCCAAATGTTTCCGCATGGAGCGGTTGAACTTGAAAACAAGGACGGAACGAGGTTCAAGGTAAATGGCCAGAGGATAAAAGTCTATTTGGGGCAAGCTGAGAGTATCAATGAGGTAATAGAGGAATGGAGTCTTGGTGAAGTCTGAGTAACCAAGTAGTCTGTATCGTGCCTGTTCGTTAAATCAAGCGCTGCTTGGGAGGAAACACAAGATGTATAATCTAGCCAACTATAGGATTTTACTTTTTGATATAGGGAGTTTTTTTTCTCTTAAATTTGTAGTTTTCTTAACAGTTGTTTCTTAATTTTTAGTGTTAATGTTGGCTAGATATTGATAGAATAGGGTCCATGTCTAAAAGGTGTCCAGAAAATGTAAAAACGAAGTCCTAAGGTTTGCTACGTGTGCAGGGACCAAAAAGAAAAAGTTGCAGAAAATAAGTTGATGCAGTGATCCCAGGCAAGTTTTCTAAATTTTTCTAAGTGTTTGACTGGACAACGTAACCTATCGATTGACCGTAGGTCGACCCACAGACTGTCGATGGGGTTTCATGGGTCCAAGTTAGGGCTACTGTCGACCCAACCCGGACCCCATTTAAATAAAACCCCTCAATTCAAATAGACCCCCACTTCATTCTTTTCCCCAAAACGTTACAAACTGTTTCATCAACCCCAATTCACCCACTAAACTTCTCAATCAAATCCATATAAAACTCCCATTCCATTTTTATTCATTCCTATCTCCCATATTCTCCATTTTCCCCCAAACCGCTCATTTCCACCAAGCATCCACGGTCCAGGTTCAGTGTCAAGTTTGTTAGAGTTAAAAGAAGAAGTCTTAATCAACACACTCCTCCACTTCGCTTTGCTTGTAAGGTAATAGGTCTCACCATAACTTTGATTTGTGTTCATTGTTTAAATTGAAATCAACGAAGTGGTACTTGACCTTAGGTAAGAATTTGCAACACCCGGAAACTAGTAAGCTCAACTAGAGCCTTAAGTGAGGGTCCTAGAGTTTAATGTGAGGGTTAGGGTTGCGAATTTGACTTCCTGAACTTAGAATGAAGGTTGTAGGGTTAGGGAGTCAAGGTACGACCCCCCAAGGACCAACCAAGGGTCCTTGAGGAGGACCCAAAACAGTCCCTAAAATCTGCCCAAAATTGGGCCACATACGGCTGGGACTCACGTCCAGTAGGTGGACCCATGGAAAAGGGGTCGTGGGTCAAAGGACCCAATTTTAGAGTTGCAGACAACAACCCATGGAGGTTCAGCACGCTCCGCGGACCTACCCACGGTCCATGGGTCAGGGTCTCGTGGGTGGGGCAGTTTTGGTGTTAAGTTGTTTTAAGTTGGGGACTTAGGGAATATTCTAGAATTAGTTAGTTATTAAGTAGGGTCATTTTATAAGTAATTAGGCCATCTATACAAAGCTAATAGACCCTTAATTAGATGATTTCAAATCATTATTTTAGATTCACCAAAGAACCCCAACACTTTCAAGAAATTTTCTCTCTAGCAGTAAAGAAGAAGAAGAACAAGAAGAAGAAGAAGAAAAGGAAGCTAGGTCAAATTCCTTCATTGATGAAAGCTTTGTGAGGGGTTTATAATCAAGGTATGATAGATTATTAATACTTGGATTCTTCCATCCATGGAGCCCCCTAGATTTCCTCCAATTGTGAAGACATAACCCAATTCTAGCTAGGGTTTCTTCCTATATTGTGGGTAGTGTGAGTATAATTCCAATTGAGTAGTTAGTACTTGTTTATGATTGATTTAGTATTGAATTATGATATTATGATGAATTTATATGTTTTACATGGTTAACCCTAGTTTAATTAATGAAATTGATATTATGTGGGTTTATGCCATGAAAGGTGAAATTGAAGACTTAGAGTTGATCTTCTAAAATTTATGATGTCTATAGTAATGGTTCAAGAATAGAAACATGTAGACATTAATTGAATTAGATTATAGTATATATGATGGATCATTACTAGTAATGATTGAAGTTGAACCCTTATGATAAATTATGACTAGAATCACTTAATAATGAAGAATGTGATTAGAATGCCTGGAAATCTAGGTATGTATGATGATTGTAAGAGGTAAGTCTTTGAAAGTAAAGTTGATGTGATCTATATTATGAAGGTATGCATGTTCTTGTAGAATCTATGTAAATGCTATGTGTACACTTTGAGAGTGAAGTGTTAAAGATTAGGTTGTTGTTGTGGGTTGATTGAAAGGTTATCCTCATGAACACATAATGAACTTAAGATGAAATGTGCACTCACATAGTAATGGTTCTAGGGTTGAAAGGCTTTTCTCACCTAACGGAACCTAAGGCTAAAGAGCCTTCATACCTAGGTCATGGGTGGTGATAGTTGCTCACACATTGTCTAAAGAGTTATCTTAATGAATTAACTTGGATTGATTGTCAAGGACATCTTTCTATGAAACTTGAGTCAAAGTAGAGACTTAATGATTATCTTGTGGGATTTAGACCTAGCACAGAGTGGATATTGAAATGAGATGGAGGTTCCCACCTAGTTAAGTTTGGGCTTCCAAAATGGGAACTCTCACCTAGTAGAGTTTGGATTTCCCAAAGTATATCTCATTAGATGGAAGTCTTCACCTAGTAGAGCTTTGGATTTCTTGTAGCAATCAACATATCCCATAACTATGTGACCCGTAGGAAAGTTAGTTAGTGGATCCGATTAAGCTAACAAACCGGCTCTACCTTAGGCAAGTAGACCAATCCTTCACGATGTGGGTAACACCGGGAGGGATCATGTGATAGCTCACATGTTCTTATGTCAGTTAAGGCTATATCCCAACTACAACAAGATTAGTAATGAACTAAGATTATGCTTGAACAAGCCTTTCCTAGAGTTCAAACCTAATGGACTTAGATTATGCTTGAAGAAACATCACCCAGAAGGTCAACACAAACTTAATGAACTAAGATTATGCTTGTGGAAACATCTCCTAGAGTTCAAAACCATGATGAACTAAGATGTACATAATGTAGTATCTTCTAGGGTTGAAAACAACGAGGAACAAAGATATGCTTAATGAAGTGCCACTTAGTGTTCCAGTGCTTTCAAAGAGGGACTATTCTCTAATTATGAAACATGAGTATGATGACCAAAAGAAGCACTTAGTATGAATGGGATTATGGGGTCTCATCTTTGCATTACACAAGTATGACTTAAGGTTACCTAAGAAGTGTTGTCTTATATGATGTGTGCTTTGATGGATTGGTGCTATAGTTGCCTTCTATGATATGTTTGACTAAAGGGGAGGGATTCCCTTGTGTATGATAAATATGTTAACTATGAGAATAAGAAATGATAAACATAAATGAAGACCCTAAAGTGTCTAGCTTAGCATGGGTAGGATTATGGGATCTTGTTCATGCAATACACAAGCTTGACTTGAGGTGACTCATGAAGTGTTTCTCTTAGATGTGTATGCTAGTTTAGTTGTTGCTATAATTGCCATCCTTGACATGTTAAGCTAAAGATGAGACCGTAAGATGGTAAATAGGATTATGATGGCCTAAGGTTGTACTTAGTGTGAATGGGATTATAGGGTATTACTCATACATTGCACAAGTATAACTTGAAGCTACTTATGAAATGGTTCTCTTATGAAATGAAAGTCTAAAATTTGACTATGTATATGGACTATGCTTTATGATGACTAATGCTTATATGATACTTATGTTGGAGAATTTGTTCATGACTATGAAATTTTTCTTATGCTTTTGGATCATGTCTTATGTTGACTAACCCTTATGTTATTATGCTCTTATGATGTTATGCTAGCTATCATATTTAGTACTTTTGTACTAACGCATACTTTGCCTACATTATAATCAAATGTAGGGTTCGGAGATTTGAGTTCTATTCTTGGAGATTGGATTCTAGAAGTTGCAAGGAGTTGAAGACTTGGTGAGTCCTCATAGTTTCGAGGATAAAGCCACCATTTCCTTTTATGTATTTTATATTCATGTTTTGAGACTATTGTATTGGCTTTGTCTCAAGAGTTATTCAAAGTATTGTAGTAGATGGTTTGAGACAAAAGTGTAGTAAGACTTCCACTTTGCTTTTATAATGACTTTGATTGTATGAAAATATTTTAAAATTATGCATTTTTCTAGTATCTTATGTGATTACATGGTAAGGGATTGTATGAGACCCCTATGGGGTCAAGTACGTCATGTTATATTTACGGTGTACCCCTGGGTCGTGACAAACTTGGTATCAGAGCACAAGATTTAGAATGGTTCTAGGATTGTCTCAAACCACGTCTAGTAGCTAGAGTCTTGTTCATAAATGTGAAGAGCGCCACATTTATTAATAGGAGGCTATTGGATATTTAGGAAATCTCACTTCTTCATTCTCTAAGTCGTGCCATAGAGTTTGGCTCTAGTAGGTCCTTCTTCAAATTCGTGCCCTATGTTTTTTTTAGGGTATGACTAATATCAGGATAAATGCTAGGAGAGATGAGGAAGGCAATGTGGATCAAGAGGTTCCTCTCTAAGTTCCACACCAAGCTCCTCCTAAAGCTCCAATTGACCCTATAGGGGAGAATCTGACCCATGCGGAGTTTAGGTCTACCATCCAATTGTTGGCTCAAGTCATGACGGCTCAAAACAATAGAGAAGTTGTAGCTCTGTTCAATCCTAATATGAATTCAGTGACTTATAGATTGAGGTATTTTACTAGAATGAACCCTCCCGAGTTTCATGGTTCCAAAGTGGGAGAGGATCCTCAAGAATTTGTGGAAGAGGTGTATAAGATAATTGATGTCATGTGGGTGACTTCGGTAGATAAAGCGGAGTTAGCCGCTTACCAATTGAAGAGCGTGGCTCAAGTATGGTATACTCAATGGAAGAGAAATAGACTGGTAGGAGTGGGCACCATAGATTGGGAAGTGTTTAAGAAGCCATTTCTTGATAGATTCTTTCCCCGAGAGTTGAGGGAAGCTAAGGTGGAAGAATTCATTAACCTTTGTCAAGGAGGTATGAGTGTTGAAGAATATTCTCTAAAGTTTAACCAATTGTCCAAGTATGCTCCGGCTTTAGTGGTGGATTCAAGGGATGAGATGAGTAGGTATTTGATGGGTGTGTCTAGATTGGTGAGAAAAGAATGTCGTTCGACAATGCTTCATGATAATATGGATATCTCATGTCTCATGGTGTATGCCCAACAAATAGAGGATGAGAAACTCCAAGACAAGAATAGGGAGGAGAAAAGAGCTTGAACCGGTGATGGGAATTTCTCCAATGCTAGATCTGATGGATACAACTAACCTAGGACCCAACAAAAGCTTTCCAACCAAGAGAGGGTGTCTAACCCTAAGCCTCAAAGAGGGAGTAATAGTGAATCTGTGTTGCTTAAGCCTACTTGCACTAAGTGTGGAAGGAAGTATTATGGTAGGTGTCTAGCTAGCAAGAATGATTGTTATGGTTGTGGTAATGAGGGTGACAAGATGAGAGATTCTCCAATACTTGGGGCTAAAGGGAGAGAGGCCAAGCAAGCTTCTCTTAGTGGTCCAAATCCAATGCTCCTAAGAAAAAATAGGTTCTAGGTTCTCCAAGCTACATGTGATCAAGAGTGACCTCCTTATGTTGCTACCGGTATGTGTTTCATGCTTTATTAGATTCCAATATTGTTTGGTCTGTTGTGACTTGATATGTTAGACTTTGAAGTTGTCTTTAGTATGAATGATGTTTGGAAGAGTTTGTATAGGATTACTCCCAAGGGGGAGATAATGTGAATAAATAGTAAGGCCATTGTGTGTTTATGTGTGGCCATGACTTCTTTATATGAATGTTCATGAAAAGTTTAGGTCTTGATTGAATGACTTATATGCATTGTTTTACCTCATGTTGTAGTGCATTGAGTAGAGTTGCATATAGAACTTCATGAGATTAATTTATGAGCATGCCTTAGTTTGCAATTGAAAGATTCCTCCTTGAATAAATGCACTTTGAGAGTAAATTGCATATAGGCTCCATGAGTGTATGTTCAGCATATTTCAATTAGGAGACGGTAGTTCCTTCTTGAACATGATTAGATATAGAATTTCATGCATAATGGGTTGTTAGATGTAGTTCCTACTTTCTTGTGTTGCATTGAGTATGTTTAGCTTGGAATTGAAGTTTTCCTTTAAGAAGTGGTTAGAATCGTCATTCAAGGACGAATGACCCCAAGGAGGAGATATTGTAACACCCAGAAACTAATAAGCTCAACTGTGCTTGTGACGACCCGGGTGAAACTAAAGCCTAATAACTTAGGGGTCGTCTGGTTTGAAATGAGTTATGATGGGATAAGTTATGTTGGGATAAGTTATGTTAGGATTAGTTATGATGGATAAGTTGTGTTGGGATTATTTTTTATTGAGTGTTTGGTTTGTTGTATTCAAAATAATAAATTTTAAGAATTTATTTGTTTACAAAAATGCCCTTCATTAATGTAAAAAGTGATATAACAAAAGGGTTGAAAGAGACATTTTTGTCATTTACCTATTTTATCCCGG